>KI422676.1:11538-59510 GCA_000473375.1 Anopheles culicifacies | reverse complement strand
ACAAATGGGACAAGTCGATCTTGTAGTATTAGGGAGAAAATCTTGTAGGCGGTATTCAACACCGTAATACCCCTGTAATTGCTGCACTCTAGCTTGTCTCCCTTCTTCTGCAATATTGCACGGTAATTTATCTAGGCCTTGCTCGAGCAGAATCCGATTCTGGGATTTCTAACTGCAAGTTAGAAAGCTTAAATCTTAAGACGGTATCTGTCAAACAATTGAGTGAATATCGATCGATAATTTGAAACCGGGCTACATCATGTTGAAAGATATATTTGGATCTGCACGAAACTGCTGATGTGCTGTTATGGTGAATCGCCAAAAACCAGGTTTTTCTTGAACTTTTTCGCAAAAAATAGAATGCTAAACTGAAATACACATTTTTTAAATCCAAAGTTAATAATTATATGTACAAAAGTTCGGCCAACAACACTTATTTGGATTAATAAAATCTAGAAAATATGTCCTGACCTGCGTCAGAGCTGCTAGAAAAATGTCTTGTTTTGAAATTTGTCGAACATCTGATCGTAACTGGTATTAAGAAAAATATTCTATTAAGAAATTCATAGGCTGATTTGGCTCGCCAGTTTGTATGGAAAGCTAGCAGCGGATAAGCCGCCAAACGTCAAAACGGATATAGGAAAACTAGTGGAAGGTATCATAGAACCGTCTATTAGAATTCTCTGGATGCGCCAGAGCATATGTCAGTCCAGAAAACTCCTTAGTATCAACTCCTGTTTGAGCTTGAGCTTGATAGTTTAAAAAAATTTAAATCTATCTCATCCCAGTATATATCTATATGAACAGGGACTAGGTAGAGCACTGACTTCGCCAGATAAAATCGCAAGGCCTGTAAGCAAAACTCAGTTTTAGGCCTCTGTGAATCAAATTGGGTTCTTTCTGTAACCCTTCAATGTCTTCCATAACTTACACGATGGATACGGTAGATCGAACACTTTATTAAGTGAAGAAGACTTACCGTGTTCTTAAAAAGTGCATCGACTTCGCCAGATCAAATTGCACACTCTCTATAGGATCTCTACAATCCACAACCGAACGCGTAAGAGATTCCATGTCAGGAAGTATTTTGAGGTATAGAGTAGGAACGCAACGCTTATTTCTTAGAACTACTTTACCACATATCCGGAACGCAACGAGGAAACAGTCCGAATGGGATTTTGGTAGCGGTCCTGTTGTGTGAAATACTGTTTAATACCGAAGAAATTTAAGATTTACAATCACTACATCACCACAGTATCATTATATTCGAAAGTCTGTTATCTATTAAGTACATTATTTAATGTCATTGATATCATGTCATTTGGAAGACTTAGCTAATCAGGACAATTGTAATGAATGATATTGTAATATTTGCTCTCAACCGGGAATGTAACATGAAACATTTATGTCAATATAAAAAATCTACCTTAGAGACTAAAGAAAATAACTAAGCATATAAGCTTATATATGAATTCATTTCATAAAAGGAAATGGGAATTCATCTTGCGCGAATTCTTCTAATCATTAAAAGTGTCTACCCCCTCACACGTAACTTTGGCATAAAACCTTGTGTGCCTTTTTCTTATCTTCAAAGTAAAATAACAAACGCGATGGTTCCGATGGTGGAGCTGTCACAGAAAAACTTTTGGGGAAAATTGTCTTAAAGACTGTTCCAATAAGTAACACTGTTTACGGTTGAATCAACTATTGCCTTGACTATCGACCTTGTGACCAAAATTCGGAGGCTGTGTGTTTTCTTAAAGGCAAATCAGTTTTAAATTTGCTACTGACACATTACCATCGGTAGCCGGTTTCGAAATGTAAATAATTTAAAAGTTTTTCTCCTACCTTTCCAGAATACTTCCGTTGTATCTCTTTGTGATCTTGTTTCACGCATCGTGGTACCCTCGAATGTACGAGGGTCTAATTGGTGATCGTTTCCACGATCATTGCTCAACGAACTGGTGGACCAACGTCGTTTTTCTAAACAATTATATCAACCCAAGCGAACCGGTAAATATAACATTATACAGCGTTACATCCACTGCTAGATTTCATCTAAATATTCATATTTTCACATTTATAGTGCATTCAGTTTGCATGGTATTTGGGGGCAGATTTTCAACTGTACCTACTCGGTACGGTGTTAATGATCTTAATGCGGTAAGAATGACTAAGTATTTGGGAATGTATTATCGATAAGTATGATCTACTAGCGCTGCTTTTGTTTCTCCTCAGGAATCCAAAAATGTTTAAACCTATTTTGGTATGTATGACGCTTAGCGCATTCCTAGTGCCAATGGTCGTCATCTATAGCTACCATCTGGATGCAACAGTGATGATGATTTTAAGGTAGTGTCTGAAGTTCATTTCAATTTTACTTTCAACGCGGTAATAACTATCACAATCGAAGGACACAAAATTATCAATTTAGAACATCTGATACATAGTTATAATATATTTATTTAATTAAGTTTCACACTATATTGAGCTAGCCTTACAAAAACCTAAGCGCTAAACATTTTGCTGCAGTTTACTCTTTATTATGGTGTAGTGGCAGCAACTTTGGACTTCGTACGACAAAACCAATAGCAAATACCGTTTTCAATACTACTATCCTGCTGCAAGTAAAAATGCAAATGAATCAAAGCATCAAACCTCTGTCCAATGAATGGAATTCATACATGTGTTATAAAAGTTTAAAATTTAATACAAAATCGAGTGTAAATTATAATTTGATAAGTAATTTTTTATGTAGGAAATTCTACATCTTCTTCTTTAACGGCTTTACAACCTCAAGAGGTTTTGGTTAGCCATTGCTGACTTCTGAGACTCTGTACTTTTACCTCTGTAACAGGATAATGTAACGTTCAAGAGTACGGGGAAAAGGTCCGAATGGGATTCGATCTCTAGTCTTTTCGTTTAAAGACCGGTGCCGTCATTTCATAGGTAACCGAACCACTCCGGATATTCTATATAGTTTACATTAAATTTGAATTTTCAAAAGGCACTAAATTTTACTAACAGAGAATATGTTAGTGTTTCATTTTATTGTCTAATAAAGGGTTCTCTTCTTCTCTACTTTTCCCAGATATGTACTTCAAGAAATTCGTACATTACCCTATTATTTACGCGTGTACATTCCATTCGAAACGAATGCTGGCAACTACTTCTTCGGCATGCTTGCTGGTATTACGTATTTCCACTTGAAAGAAAATCCTACAGCAGCTAGTATTTTAAAGGTACTGTATCATGTATAGCAGCGTACAACTATTAACATTCTGAGTGTAAACGAGCTTTTATTCTCCTTTCAGCTGAACTATCTATTGCCGAGTAGTGCTATATTTTTTATAGCTATGAACGGTTTCACGATGATGCTTCCTGCAGATCATTTAACCGAACCTTCGATTGGTCTAGCGGTGTATGGATCAATGCTAAAAAGTGTCTGGGGAATCTTTCCTTCCGTATTACTACTCTCCATCGCATTCCATAAGGGACCGTCAATGTTAGTTGCAACGCTCCAGCATCCAATACTGCTAGTTTGGTCTAAATTAAGCTACAGCATATATCTAGTACAATATGCCATAGTTTACGCGGTGTACAAACACATCACCTATCCTCTAGTGTACAATGGTTTTACTATAGTAAGTTTTTGAGTACTTTCGTATGATTGGTCGCGTTTTGTAAAACTGAAAAATCTAACGTGTATTTTTTTATTTCAGCTTATTTTTACTGCGGCGATCGTAAGCATTACATTCGGCGTAGCATTTATGTTACACCTTTTTATTGAGCTTCCATTTCATTTATTTCTCAAACAAATCATGACTAAGCCAAAAGCAAAAGCATAAGAATATTTTTACAGTTGATTACAATATGACAATAAAGAGAACATAAAGCATTTTATATCATTCATCCATTATGCTTAAGATAACGTTTTCCGAATCTGACAAATCTTTTGGGTTTCAAAGGGTTAAATGAACAAAATGCTGTTTTTCATGTAAACATAGACAAACGATTCAGCTTCCAATAAATATTGTAACGAATATTTACATGTTGTTGTATGGCCAATTAACCCATGCGAAAGTATTACATTTCTATGAGTAATGAACATTTGTTGTGAATGTGTTAATAAAATTTCATTTCAGATGGCAAAATCGGAAGTCTTTGGCTGCCTGTGGAATACTGTAGTTGTAAAACTGTAGTTTACTCGTAATTGAATCGTGAACCCTGCACTGGTGAAACTGTCAAGATAAGATTTGATTTCGGTTTCGCGGTGTGAGTAACTAGAGTCATTGCTTCTGCATATATTTTGAATATTATTGTAAATGGTAATGCTTCGTAATAGGCTTTGGCAAAATTGATGACTTGCGGCAAACATTTAAAACTGCAAATATAAAATTGTTTCGACCAACCACTGTGCACATTCAGTCAATACTATTCGATTATTCGTGTCACTCGGTCCAGCCATACGCTTTATTCGTGCCACTCAAACAAGTCACTCACTTTTGTGCAGGGATTTGTAGCTATTTCACCAACACCATCTCAACACGGGCGTGTGTGAGTGAGTGAGTGTGTGTGAGTGGTGGGTTTTTGTTCACATGATGTTTGAAAACACGCGCTCTTTCGGTCGTTAACCCCGGTCGGAAGGGAAAAAAATCTAAAAACGTCATAACAGTTTCTGCTCTGTTTTTCTCTCTTTTCTTCTCTTTTGCCAACGAGATTCACTCTCACTTGATGCGGTCGTCGCGTTAGGCTGCCAACTCTTGAATCCGATTTGTGAATGCGTCGAGCAGGCGATCAACGGTTAGAAATTTTGCTAAAGTGCGTTGTTTTGTAGTTGGTGCGTTAAGCCATGGAAGCGAAATTACACGAGCTAGTGGCAAAACAGTGTGCGCGACACGTGGAAACAGGATCGGTAGGTGCCATTCTTCCGTTGCTGCAGAATCCTGCTCATTGTATGTACGCCGTTTCTCTTTTGTTCTCTGCGTGTGTGACTGCGAACCCCAAAACGAACGAGTGAGCAATGTTGCGGAGAGAGTCGTGCGGTTCCATTCGCACCAACAGGGCTTCCTGAGAACAAATCGCTCCTCGCGTCACCATTCTCATCTGCTCTGCTCGTGTCCCCTTTTTGTATCGTTCCATTCATCGTTCCATTTCAAGTTCCTCAGTTCAAGCGGTACAGTTTGGTCGATTGGATCGGTCGATTACGCGGCTTTCCATTTCGCGCCGGCTTTATTTTGAATTGAAAACGTTTGCTGCTGAAGCACCTTCACGTACGGTATAATGTGCAAGCTAAATTATTGTTAAACGACGTTAACGCAGTGCATCCCGAAGACCGTGTTGCACTATACTATTCGCGAATAAGTATAAGAAGCGTATAAGTGAAATTTATAATTGTCCACGAGCAGAGCTTTTCTAATCAATCGCACCCACTTGAGTGGCTTACAGTTGGGCGGTGTTATTAGTGCAAAGGTTACTTGATGTACGAACGTAGCAACCGGCTTGGTTACGGCTGTGAATTCCTGAATCTGTTCGGTATCTTCATCTTGCCCGGTGGTCCACTGAAACTACCAGTTATGGGTAGTGCAGCAACAACGACGAAAAGTCATAAATTGTGTCCGTTGCTTCTACCAAGTGCGATGTTCGCTGAAGCATTTATGCGGCAGTGTTGTTAGCAAAAGTGTAGTACTGTTAAGTACGAAAAGTTGAAAGTAATGTCAGAAAGTAAAGTAAGAAATTTCCGAAAAGTTATGTGTATGCGTACGACGGTCGCTTTAAGTCGAGGCGTCATTGGTAAAGGTGTGTGTTCAGACGAGGAAAATGTTTGAAGTAAATCGTTATAAATCTATTACCTGAAGCAAACGTGAAGATTATGGAGATGCTAGTGTGCTTGTATGTAACCATGGTGATGAGAAGACGGGCCTAAGTTCTGCATTGTGACGTTAAAAAATGTTAAAATCCGATCAGGTAAACTATCTGAGACTCGTTTTTCAGAAACTTAAGTGAAATTCTGTTGAACCATGTTGAATGTTTTCAAAAGTTTGTGATAAGAATATTTTCTAAAACGAGCCACATTTGTTTAATAGAGCCATTATTCCCCCCATTGCGTATCTACTCTCGAAATGGTCCTAGAATTTGCTTTGTCGAATCGCAAAGAAAGTTGTTAGGATGCACTCGGTATGAATTGAAGCAAGAAATATATGTACATAATGGAATGTGCTGAAAAGGTTAGTGACCAGGCATCAGCATCACTTCCGGGCAATGCGGTTTAATGTTATTATGGCACTCTCTCGTTCGCTTTCTTCTTCTCTCTCTCTCGCTCGCTCTCTATCCGTCCTCCACGCGCGCACTCGTAGTTAAATGTGTCTTTCTCCGTTGCTCTAGATCACACACGCACACACCCTTTTGTGTAACAGTCCACTCGTCTCTTTTATGCGCTCGGTGTGCTATGTTCCTAATTGTGGTTCATTCCTCCCGCTGTTAGCAAATGCCTTTTGCTTTCTCTATCGTCCATCCCCCCACATGGTGCAGTATTCTTAGTGAATAACGTTTCGGGGAACGGTACCTGCATGTGCATACGTACCCTTAGAATCCCCCGGTGTTCCATCTGTTCTAATCTAGTTGAAAATGTTTCGTAAAACTTACAAATGGTCCCGTTAGTATTCGCTGTCAACAGTAGCAAGTGTAGGGTTCTTTGAAGTAAATTTAAAATTAAAATTCATACTTTGAGACAGTTTTTAAACGAACAAAGCACAACTGTAGTTCCATAAATCAAACGTTACATTAAGTGTACTAAAAACCTGAAACAAAATAAGATAATCAAACCAGCCATCCTACCGCGAAATAATAAAAAAATAATAAGAACTAATAGAAAAATGTAAAATGCAACACCTTTTCTTAAATGTCTCTCACCTCGACGCACTGTTATGTAGCCCTTCTGATCGAACGAAGCGATGGCCCGGGAACCATTTGCTGCTGTTGTAGAGTATTCGCCGGCGTTGGGGCCCGTGCTTCTAGAAAACCAACCGGTATAACGGCAACACGCACACAACGCTGAACTCACTTTATAGGAACCGCTTCTCACCGCCAGACTCGCGCGCCTCCAACGGCGCCAGACGTCGTAGTACGCAGCGATAGCTGGATCCATGTTTTATAATTAAATATGTGTCAAAAGAGCAATAGCCTTTTCTCCACGCCGTTTTTAAGGTTGCTCGAGGATGTTGCCCTCGATTCTTGCCGGTCGCTTGCGTGTGGAAAGAGGAGAGAGAGAGAAAAAAGAGAAAGAGCGCACGCGAACATTCGAACGCGAGCGCGATGTGCACCATACGAGAAAGGAGCGTACGCGAGCGTTTGCGTTGGGTTTGCTGCTCTTGTGTGGATACTCACGTGTTTCCACACCGTTCTCGACGTCGATGACACGATCGGCGAAGCGCGGTCAACCTCACGTCGATCCGTTCTCACGGCACGGTGCATTGTAGTGAGTCTTTTTTGTTTGTCTGTTGTTTTTTCCGCTGTCGTGTTTTTTTTTGCTAACCCGGCACTCCGCTGAGTACATGGCCGAGGCATTGCAATAGCACCGGCAATCGAATGGTGGTATAGTCATCGATGTCGGACAACGTCGTACCAGGTGCATTTCAGTGCTATCCATTCGGCTTTATTTCTGGTCCCAAATATCCATCGATGCATTTTGCCAATGCAAGCCCCATATGCGGAAGCTTGGATAATGTAGTTTAGTACCATCATTTCTTTACCTGGTACACAACAGCTTGATTTGTTGGTAAAAATAGGTACACACAACTACAACTGGACCGAATATGTTTGGCCCCGTGTGGCTAGACTTTCAAGTCGTCTGAGCTATTTTTGGGCAACAAAATCGCGAGACGCAAGCGCACGCATTTCCGGGTTTCGTTCTAAATGCAACGACGCGTGTTCGTGGTATGCGTAGAGTCGTGTTGGGGATGCACCAACCATTGGTGAAATTTTTGCCTGCAGTGGTTAAACTCTGATCATTAAGAGAAAGTGGTATCGTACTAAACTATTTTTTGTTCCACGTTCGAATAACTATCCATGGATTTCAATAATTTTACCGAACATCTTCTACACCAAGTGAAGTAAATGCTGATAAATTTCGCATCCGTAGCTAACAACAAGATCGTGCTTTTTCCGTTTCACCCATCCTGCCTTCGAGTGAACGTAAAAACAGTGCTAGAACTGTGCATTAGTTGTTTGATCGGTGTTATTCTGGTGGTGCAGCTAGTAGAAGATGTGTTGCATGTGATGATAACGCGTGATACAATGTGTAATCGTGCGTGTGCGGTATGATAGTGTAGTGAAATTACAAGCAGGAAATCAATTAATTTCGAAGTGATCTCAAAACGTTATTTGAGCCTCTGACAAATTCTGCAGAAAATGTGTGTATGTCGAAACTTGTAAGAAGCCGTGCGGAAAAAATGACGTGAGTGAATTAAAAGTCGGTTACATCTTGTCCAAGCTGTGCGAAAACTAAGGTGCGTCATCCACGAGTATGTCTGTGCAGTGTTGCGTTTGAAGAAGTTTATTCAATTTTCTACAACGAAGAACGCAATGGCCGACGATAATGGTTAGCTACAAGAATTTAAGGTGAGTTTTAAGTTTGAATATTTTGATCTAGGCTTACATTAAATATATCCTTATGAGTTTGATGCTAATTCCAGTTTTTGTTAAAATGTACGTACCACTTAATGACTATCGTCAAATAATGGGCTATGTATGTGTTTGGTCCAGTGGCCGAGGCGAAAGCGGCATCGGTCTTCAAAACGGCAGGACCGAGGTTCAAATTCCATACGGATCGTTAACCCGTAGTGAGAACTGAATATTCACCTGCGTGATATCAATATGTCTCGTAAGCCACAAATGGCAGGCATGACCGTGACCAAGTCAAAAATATTACGCATGAATAGGTCGTTGAGCAAAGAAATATTATTTTGACACCTTGAACTTGATATTATTATTGTCATTCGGATATCTTAAAGATGTTTGGACATCAATATCAAATGCCCTTTAGTTTGTTTTTAACTTTATTAACAGTTTGTTGTCGAATGACCGTCATGACAGGCTCATAGACTCAAAGATATAGTATTTTGAAAATCCTTGTACTGGTTAATTCGTTCTGTTACATCCGACATATGTATAGTCTCACATAAAAAAGCATTGCAAATTCCTAAAAAGATAGCAGATTAAATTTACACTACGTGCCACTTATGAACGGTGACCCGGTGACAGCGAACTGTTCTGGGTAAAAAGCGTCCGTCAACCAAGTGTTAAGAGATCTCCTTGATCGTTGGGATAGTTGAAGGTCGCTCACTAAATTCAAGCGTGAATGTGCCACAGCGTACAATAGGTAATCCACGAATAAAAAAACATACCAGGTTTGGGATTAAATTAGCTTGAATCGTATTCATCATGGATAGATCCCACAAGACTGAATATGCATCTGTTCAAGCAACAGATATGTAATTACCTTAAGCTAAGCCAAGCTAGAGCTGACAGCAGCTGTAATGCCGGAAAATAATGATAATATTGCAACTAATTGTACTTTAAAAATGTAGCATTTTTTAGTTATTTATTGAGTACCATCGGATCATTTCAGAATTAAAGAAGATCATCTGGGATTTTGTACTTGATTGTCCACTCTATTATACCGAAGATTGAGGAAGTGATATAATTGAAGCAAGGACAGGCTATTTGCCAATACCGACAATTAAATCTAGAATATGTCAACTAGAATCATCACTCGTTCGTGAGTTCTTCAGTTCACGTGTATGGCCACAAACAAAAATCGCTATTGAGGAAGCCACTCTTACAACTCCTCGTGGTAAATTCGTTCTGCACAAATTATTGGGACTGAAGGGAAAATCGGCTTAAGCAAAACATTAAAATCAGCCACAATTCAGGACCAGACGGAATAGTCTCGGCTATTCTTAAGAGATGTTCCAATTCTTTGGCACCATACATGCCCCGTAGCTTGGTCTCAGGTCTTGGACAGAGGGATTGCATCTATGCGCGTGTGTGCCAAGATACCTGGAAACTGCAACGTGATAAACTGTTAAGAGCTGTCAAACACTATATCAGCATTGCTCAGCTTAAATCCATGCCCAAACGCTCAGCATCCACAAATTTGATAGAATTTGTTTGAAATTGTCATGGGTTAACAGAACTTGGAAGTGACGTGGGGAACAAAACATTTGGTTTAACATTACTAAAGAATTTGACGATCCTTTGTGTTTTAAAACAATGTATTGCACCCATGTCAGACCCATCTTAGAATTTGGTGTTAATGTCTTTTGTATTTGTGCTGATCCAAAGTACTGAACAGACACATCGCAACCCGTTACTCGTTTTGCTGTTCGACGGCTACCATGGCTGAATTGAAAAACATTGCCACGCTACCGTTCACTGTGCATTCTTTTAGTGCAGAAAAGCTGCTGAACTAGGCGTAAAAATGCACAACCTTGGCCCATGAAACGATAAAAAACCAAAATATTCTAAAAAACCTAACTGATAAAGCGCTAGACATAACCATAAGTCTGGACTCTAAAAATAAAGGTTACGGCCGAAATGACCTAGTATCGGTAATGTCAGGATGTTTTAACAGAGTATTTAATGAACCGTTGATTTTTAAATCCTTTTAAACCAACTTTTGAAATTTAAATTCCTTTCATCTACTTTACAATGCAATCACTCATCATTGTATGTGTTGTTATTACGTGATCTGTTACATATGAATCGCCATATTGGAAGTGTATATAGCCAACAAACTTTTTATTTTCAAAACTTCATCTCGGATAAACGATCAATAATCTCGGATAGAGATCTTTTTCTGCATGTTGGCCTGGTAGTGCCATGAAGGACATGGTCTGCTCCATTTGGCTTTAATGCTAAAAGAGCGCATTCTAAATGAGTTTTGTTTTACAAACTTCTCTAGATATGTTAGAACAATTATCACGGTACGTGGTAAGATTTGCGAATTGTTATACCAGATTTGTGAAGCATATCAATAAACTCTTCTAACATTATTTTGCGCATCAGTGTTAATAACATATTAATAACAACGAATTAATTTATTCATGTCCATGTAGGACGCCACTTTGAAACATAACAGACTTGAAGTGTTAAACATACAAAACGGTTCTCTTTGATTAGTGACGTAATAGTTGATCTGTTGCTCGGACCTGGGAGTTATCAATTTTAGTAGTAAAATACTTTCACACTAACATAGTATGCAAAATGTTTGGGTCTAAAAATTTCAAAACAATGCGGTGGGTGTTTTAGGCTCAAAACATTTGTTCCGGGTCATCCTTAAATAGTTTGAAAAAAATGAAAGAAAAATTCACACAAAGCACGAAAAGTGCATGAACATTCTTGAATGAAATGCATTCACATCGTTTTATTTTTCTATCGATGCAATTCTCATAATCCTATCTAAAATGCCGTTGAAGGAAGAATTCGGTTAGGAAGAGAGTAATACGTACAGTAACCGAATCGAGTTTCTGCAATGTGGCCCTAATGTGAGGGTGACCTTCGTTTATCAACCTTGATAAGACTACGCCGTCATTGCCTTGGGCATTCGTTGCGATATTTTATTACCAAAACTAGCGCATAGTCGAGTGCTGTAAAGGGAAAAAGGCAGTAGAAACAACCGGTGACATGGACGACGTCGGGGGCAAGTGGTTGTAAGGTGGCATACGCTGCTACCGAGGGGAAGGACAAAATCAACATTCGCCTATCAACACAAAACCTACATCATCATCATCAACATCAACATCAGCAGCGGTAAATTTTGCTTTGACGTACGCCTGCTTGCTCTATCGACCATTATATAGCGTGTGTGTTGCTGTCGCGACCGGCTTCCCCGTAGTGCCGCGCAGAGATATCGCCGGCAAGATAGAGCGAGAGCTGGGCGAACGAGTCAGATAGCGAACCGGGAGGTCAATGAACTTGTGTTATAGATACGAAGTCGATTCATTCGTTTGTGGGTGCCTACACCGAGTGCGAATATGACAGAATGTATGCTGTCGTGCGTAGCGGTGCGTTTGCGTTTTGTTCGTATATATGTTGACGGTATTTTTTTTTTATCACGATGTCACCAATTGTTTTTGTTTTGTTTGCATTATGCCAATATTCCGTTCTTCATTTTCATTCGAATCTTCACCGAGTGCGAGGAAGGTGTGCAAAGATTCGATAAAAATAATGCTGCCAACAGTTTTTCGATGGAAACAGTAAATCTTAACAAATTCGCCAGTAACCTTGACATGGCCTTGATACAAATAATGAAACCTTTGTGCATCATTATTGTGTATTTGTGGCATAATCTTGATAAAAATGGCGAATGCTTTATGCAAGTATTTGTTCGATTATTTTGGCAAATTTTACGTACATTGTAACGATTAGCGCGAAGATTTGTCTTGAAGTGTTTCCTTTAGAGTAATTATACGTTCAATGAGTTTATTGTTAGGTGTTTCGTTGATGGAAAACCCTTTTGTAAAAGGCCAATGACCTTTCCATTACTGATAACTAATGTCCTGGCAATAGCACTGCCATTACCAACTTAACCAATGCAATTAATGTGTGAAGCACATACTACTGGGAAAAAAACGGACACAGTTATCGAGATTCCACCAAAGCTCCTTATCGAAAATGTCTTGAATAAAGCCATTGGTGTGCGTGCACCTTTTTTTTTTGTTGTGGAGCACAAGTAAGCAGTATCTCGATACGTCTTAGCAACTGATACTTCTTGGTGACGTTTGTTTACGTGTTAAAAGCCATTTTCAATAAGGGATATCTGATATTTCTTCCAAATGCGCTAAATCGTCCTGCCTCCTCACTTTGGCAGGTTTGATTGAAAGTTAGGCAGAGCGAGAAAGCACGACGATTTTGTTGACAGGTTGCTTTTGATCACGAATAAAATGGCTAGATTGTTTGATTCATATAATGAAATAGACTAAATCAAACTTAATCTTGCTCGCAAAATTTACAATGTCTGAAAAACATTTGCTTCCTTAAATCGTGAAAGAGTACATCATCCCGCGTATCTAAGAATCCATGTCTCTTTAAGCTAACTGACTACTAACCAGGCATATAGCAGCTGCAGAATAAACATAAAAACCTCAAGAAATACCTCGACCAGTCACCTTCGGAAGTATATTGTTTACAACATTTCCTGTCCAGATGAATTCATAAGTAGCTATTGATGAGTTTGGCAGTAATGTAATTACTCCAATTTCACTTATTATTTGTTATTCAATTTCTAATGCTCTCGTTTCTTGGGGTAATGACCCATTTTAGATTTATCTTTAACGTATCGCGGCATAGTTTGTTGCTTCTTAGAAATTAGAACATGTTGCATGTGTTGCAGTATCGGATTTATAAACAGGTTTTATGATACGTTTTGTCATCGTTTCGAAATTAAAACTAACGACAAGAGTAATGAGTTTGAAATCGATTTCGATGTTCGGTAAACACTGTTTTTGCGACAAACCGACCCCATACCGGTGAATCGATTTCACAGATAATCTGCACAAAAGTTTTAAATGTATTGTAATTGTCTACAGTGTAAAACTATTTTTATCATTGTGTAATACTTTCTGCTGAGTTTCAGAACAACTCTTAAACGAATTTTTAAACAAAAATGCATAAAACCACCCGAATATTTTGGATCTCAGCTATCCTTATGCAATGCACAAGCAATGAAACAATACTAAGTGGATTTTAAAGTTGAAAAAAAAATCGTGATAATTAGTTGTCCGTTCCAAGGTTCATCACTCCCACATAATTGATGTTCTACTGCGTTAGTAATGAAACTAATTTCCTTGCAAATTAGAATGAATCGTATGTAAGAACCATCGATTGAAGATAATTACAATTACAAGCCTGACTTTGACCCTTCGCATTGTGAACTATACATCTGTTTTCACATTTTTCAGTCATTATTGAACATATTTTAATTAATCGCAATAAAGGTCTGTATATCCTTTCAATCTCTATGTAACCCAGGTACAAAAAGCTTCGATTGAAGCTCGGTTTAAAAACGAGTAATGTTTCGTTTGCTCACCGGTTATAGAATCATGGAGCAGCCGCCAGAGCGCGGGCGTTATCGTTTATATGTGGTCCGAAGAGGACGTTCGGTGAAGAAATGCGCCGCAGCATACACAGCAGCAGCACCAGCGATGCGAAGGCCATTGACCTTTGGCCGCATCGTGAACCGATGTGAAGTGCGAGTCACAGGGACGAGAAAGAGCATGAGCAAAAATGTGTATATGTGTAGATAGTGAAAGAGAGGCGAGAAACTATCCCTACTATCGCTTTCTTTTGCTTTCTTTACATCTGTACTCCGAATGCAATTCACTGAGTTCCTAGTTTGAACTCGGTACGAAATTTCTTCCTGGTTCCGTTGGCACACATGCTGCATTTGTTTCTTGGGCTGGACATAACAATAGGCAACACAAAAATAAATCAACCATATGAGTATGATGTAAGTTTAATCGGCAGGAGTAGAGAACTTAATTCAATGAAAAATACCAGCTGAGTGTTTGCAAATTTTACGATCAAAAAGCATTAGTAAACCCCAAAATCGAATCAGGGCTGAGCTCGCGCACGGTTTTCGTTATATGTAGTAGTGGTTGGATGTACTATAGCTCAATGGCTAGCGCACACGTGTAACGCGTTGTAACGATACAGAACAATGCACGTGCATGTTTGCGGAAAAGAGACTCCTAACGAGAGCTACGCGTGTGACTGCCGGAATAGGACAGGAGGAGGACATTTGTTGACATGCCCGTGAATGAAGGTCAATGACCGTCCCGCTGGTGGCGATATTTTCTTTTCTCATACTTCCTTTCTGCGTTGCTCTTCCGTCTGTTGCGGCGTACAAAAGCGCCTGCACAACTCATCTCTTTTCGTGGAGTTTAACCCTCTTTCATCGATGCTCTTCTCATTGAAGTAATACTTTTCCCGTCCTCACCTCTTCTTTGCATCATCTGCTCTTACAGCTCACAGTTGGCGTCTCTTTCGAACCCGTTATCCTGGGGCATGTTTTGCAATATCCTAGCTGCAATAAGCGATGCAAAGGATCGTCGGCTGTTGTAGGGCTTCTTTAACAAGAGAGCGATTCCTTTTTTTCTATTGTTGCTTTATTCAATATGTCTGTTTCTCTCTGCGATCTTGCACAGAAAACCCTCTCTGCTGTATCGTGAACTCGCAAATTTTACATTGTTGATAATCTAACCATCTAGATTTTTGGCCCATATGTTACTCATGGTCAATGTCATAAACTGAAGATAGGTTTATATTTACTTCGTTCAAAAATACACCATAAACGCATTTTTCAACCTAACCGCTTGAATCGTATGCGAGAATTTGAGCATTTCAAATGGTGCTGTAGCTCTGGTTGATGGATTGGTAGTTTTCCTTAGCTAATCTTCCTATTTTATAGTTACAAATTATCCTTAAGACATTAACATCTAAGCTAACTTATAACACACTAACAATTGTTGACTGGAGTTGAATTGACTTGGTTAGTCTGTCTTGAACGAACGTTATGCGATTGGATGCGATGTGCTAGCTAAGATTTACATGAAATATGTGCCATTGATTGCATAAACTAGTCGTCGTTGGTCACCGCCGGTCATCGTTTGGTCTCCGACCGACGTTCAATGTGTGGGACGTCAGTTGCCTTTGCATAATGCATTTTTTTTTCTTCGACGTAAATTGGAATTATTCATGCATCAGTGTGTGTTTTGGAGCTGAAGAATTCGTTAATTTGAGAGCCAAAAATTGTGAAAAGTGCTACAAAAGCTGTAATCTTTTTGATTTTAACTATTCGCATAGATTACCGGCTTCCGAGCAAAACACTGCCTGTGATAATTTGCTGCTTATCGCAGTAAATCAATGATGTAAAAGGAAAATCATTTCTACAGGAGAGACGCGGTTAGGGTTGTACGAAAATGTTTTGTTGTTGTGTGTGTGTGTGTGTGTGTATGTGTGTGTGTGAGAGAGAGAGAGAAAATATGTGCGAAAAGTGAGCAGCGGATAATTCCGAGAGCGCAATGAAAACCAACACAAGAGGTGATCAAAATGTGGTGGCGGGGCACGCACATAATTTTGGCGCGTTCACTTCGACCGTCCAAAGCTTTCGTTTTCTCTGGCATCTATTTGTTTTCTCCTGGGAAGTGTATTTTCCTCCCGATTTAAGTATGCGAATTCGAGCATAAGATGAGCAAAATTAGCTACAACATTTTGGTGCACTAATACTCAATCAACACAGGAAGACAAACAGAACGAGACGGCAATCGTACGCAGAGCAAAAAAGAGAAGCTACGCGAATGGTAGAGAGAAAGAGAATATGTTAGACAATCGCGAGAGCAGGAGAAAGAGAGCGTGTGAGAGAAAGAGAGCAAAGCATCGGACGAAGGGCAATGACCTCCAAAAAATAATCCCGGCATGACAAAACCACCCCGCGCACGTAAAGATGTCGTCAGTTTTATAACGGCAGATGGAACTCACTGATGTTAGTGTGTTCCGTTTTCATTGAATGATATTGAGCAACGCTGGCGGTGGGTGAGTGATTGAAATATAACACCATGAACAAAGCGAAAGGTCTTTTGGGGGAGGGGTATACGGAAGAAGAGATGATAAAGTGACAGTAAATAGACTTTGATGTTAGTGCAGTATCTTCCCAATGCAACTTTCACCGGCGAAGGTTACATGGGCACTACTACAAACAAGGTAGAATTTATTTTTTTGCTGTCAGGCATAATTTAATTCGTGTATGCGAAAAAGATAAACAAGGTCCGCATAAGTCGCTTCGCGTGTGTTTGCTCCAATGGAACTCACCAAATCGTTGATTTGATTTCCCCTTTTACTGGTAACGGAGCGTGTAAAGTGTTGAGAAGAAGCAGGACGGCACCATGAAAGAGAGCTCCATACAGAATGGTTGAGTGTCATTTTTTCGGGATGTCAAAATTTTCTTTATTTCTGTTTCTCTCTACACATTATTCGCTGGGGTCAACGAACTACGAACGACCTAGCCAAGAGCAGCTGTGCGGCGTTAATACATCGAAGCTCCTGGATGTGTGCGCGCTACGGGTTGGAGATCATCGGCTTCGTCACATTTCGCCGACGTAGAAAATTTCTCCAACGAGAAATATATCTTCCGCGTATTACCGTGCGGACGTATTTTTTCACCAAGAACAGGATAAAAAGGAAAACCGATCTTTTTTCTCAAGCAGTCTTACTGGTTATACTGAGTGTTTTGTACAAAACCATACATGAACGGCGTGTTCTTGAAACATGTGATGAAACATGCATTCGATAGAAAACAGGATTCTTCAATTCAGGCAGAAAATGTGTATTTATTCGCTAAGAATTTGTTTAAATCAGTGTATAATTTCAGCTCCGTTAATTGAAATAGCCACGGACACTGGGATCCATGATACAAAAAGTTATAAAGCTAAAATCTTAAGACGGTATCTGTCAAACAATCGAGCAAATATCGTTCGATTATTGGACACCGGGTTGCATCATGTTGCCAGATTTGTTTGGATCTGCCGAAACTGTTGATCTGCTCATGCGGTAAATCGCCAATACCCAATTGATTGTTGATGATTTTCGATAAAAACATTATGAGAAAATCAAATTTTTTTTCCATCTAAATTAAATGAACATTTCAACAAACGTTCATGAAACATATATTTAGATTAATAAAGTCTGGGAAATATGGTCTGACCTGCGTCAGAGCTGCTAGAAAAATGTGTTGTTTTGAAATTTGTCGAGCACCTGATCGTAACTGGTATTAAGAAATATATTCTATTAAGAAATTCATAGGCTGATTTGGCTCGCCAAACGTCAAAACGCAAATAGGAAAACTAGTGGAAGGTATCATAGACCCGACTGATAGAATCAATTTCTTTATAGCTGTGCTGTTGTTTTCGCTTACATGCCATGTTATTAGCAATAGTAAAAAATCATTTAACATTTTGTAATGTATTTAGTTTAGTTTTAAGGGCCGCATGTGATATAATTTTATCTTCATTTACTTCCAAGTACTAGTAAAAACATAATACAATAAGTACGAAAAACTAAAACTTTACACGTTGCATGTACGTGAAAAGTGAATTTTTATCACTTTTGCTCGGTACCATTATTCGGAAGACTTCTGCCAATTTTATATGCAATTTGTTCCCTCCCACTCCCGCTGCCCAAAGAAACACAAGAATTGCTCTGTCATGTTGAGGAATGTCAATTTGCCCTGGACAATTCTACCTTCTAACTATTAATAAACCTTGGAAGTGATACACTTATTCAAATAATGCTCCTGTATTGTGTTTTCTGGCCCTTTGTGCCATACACGTCGGGATATTTTACAGAACACTGCATAATGTATGTTCTGGTGTTTAAGTAAACTACAATAAATTCAAAGGAACAAAATGCAGAATAAAGTAGTGCGTGCGGCCTGCAACGACTTTCAGAAGCGCCTACAGGTCGTTATCGAGTGCAAAGGTGAAAGATTTGATATGAATTGAGTTAAATGAAAGTTTGGTACTATTCAATGTTATTTAAGTGGATTCCGAAGAGAAATCAAACCTATCAATTTTAATTTTATTACAAAAACAAAGTGTATCACTTCTACGATGCCACCCTGTAAATACTAATAATATTTACAGGACATTGATAATGATAAAAACTTGAGTAAGAAATAACCTAGATAGTGTTCAAGCTATTATGCCGTGATGTCTATTTTCACATTATGATACGTAACTTCGTATTCAATTTTTAATAAAAGCATCAAAATCGCCTAAAAAGAAAATCCCTTACATGTTTTATTTATTAATTTGTAATTTTTGTTTTACATTGCACATTAAATAAAATGATCACATTTACTAGTTCTATTCATGAAATCATTTTAATAATTCTTGAAACACACTATGAAATACTCAGCACGTTTAATTGAACATTTGCACATTACATTAATACGCGCGAGTAAAATTGCAGGTGTACCGCGGATTTACGGTCGCCCATTAAAACGGAAATGCAGTTACGCAACGTCGGTTGAACCTAGTCTGTGTTCAATTTACAATGTCTATTTCAAACGTCGTCAGTTTGTCCCGACAATGGGTTCTTCCTGTTCCTGCCGCACCGTGCAGCGAGATACGACAGACGGTGCACTTCTTCCCCACTGGCTTATGCCATGTGGATGCGTCAAACATGTTCCCTTGCTAGGTCACAAACACGGAAGTGAGTAAGGGTGGATAGCCCCGACCCGGCCGAAGTGTTTGCAGTTTGCTGTCGCGAGGTCGTACATAATATACAGTGAAGTGGTGTGTAGCTGTCGCTGCTGGTGCAATCAAGTGCATTGCTCCGTCTGTCCGGCGATTCTAGTGAGCGAAATGAATGCGAATGTACGGAAGACGGATGAAACGAAGGAATGGGAGGAGGAGGAAGAGAAGCCTGTGCAGTCTTTGGATGTGTGCGGGTTTTTTCGCTATATATGCGGTGCGTCACAAGAGCATGAGAGACGGTGCGATATGGAACTTGTTATGGTAGGTCGTTGTCACATATTAGAAAACTGTTCATGAAAAATAAAACTGAAACAGGACAGAGGCACGACAGACTACGGTGGTAGGATGAAGTTTGCTTTTGAATTTGTCGCACCCTGCCTTGTGTACTCTTAGTGTACATTTGTTGACGGTAAAAATAACGCACACTCACATAAGTCTCGATTCACAGACAGGCGAGTGAAAACTGCAATGGTACTGTGCCCTGGTTCGCCGATCTTTAGTGTGTGTTATGTATTCCGTAAATGCAGCCAATTTAAACACAGTCTAACATGTTTGTTTCTTTTCTGCGCCTTTTACAAACTAAAAGCAAGGGTTATCTATCCTATTTATTTGCTAGCTACTGTCTAACAGATTATGCTACTATGAGCAGTGTAGATATTGGAATTAAACTGCGTTTGCAATGCGTTTGAACTGTTGTGCAAGAAAAAATTCTCCTTTTTTTCATATAGAGTACTTTGAAGAGTTTGTCTAGGAAAGGATTATACGAAAGGCGAAAACTTTGAAAATTGTAAACTAATACTTCTGTTGGTTAGAATGGGTAGAATTCCAACGCAAATGGCAGTATACACTATGTTTTGATGAAAGATAAATTCTGACATACATCCAAAAGTGCAGAGAATCCAAATGATTAATGAACAAAGCCTCCAACGGGTTTGCTCAAATAAATAAATAATTCAGATCATTTTGAAAGTTATTTAATTTATGGCTAGATGAGCTTCGAAATACTAACACAAAATTAAAGGAAATATTATTTACATATCACGTTTCATTTAAAATAAAGTTTTAGATAAAAGCCAGTTTAGTAAATGAATCACTATTGAAAACTCGTTGCTCTATCAAGGAAAAGATTTGCGAAGTTGATTTTAAAATCGATAACCATTCTGTTAGCTTGATGATCTCATCGATTCAAGGTGTCTGGGTTATTGTGCTTTATAATCGTTATTTTAAATTTAACACAAAATGCTCATACGCAAAACATGAAACCTTATAAATTTCCTTTTCGAACCCTACATTAATATAATATGCGTATTAATCTGAAGCTTTTATACGTCTTCTTCTTTCCTTAATGCATTCAAAACATTGTACTTTTGTATTATTTGCCAAACTACTAAAACTCACATGAAAGATGCACTTACATGCAATTTGGATACGTAGATACATGTTACACATTTAGAGAACTGCGCGTGCGTTCATTTGCACGGAGTCATAAATTGTAAAAAGGCCTTTTTTGTTCTCATATTGTACTCTCAATTAATATATTGATCTTAAATTTATTACACGTTCTAATAAGTTTCGCTTCAAATTGAAGAAATGCAGTTTTGTTTTGTTGGTTTTCGAACACATTTTATTTTGGTTTTATTCGTAAGTATCGCTTTTGGAATAGTTTGCATCAAAATATTGTACATGCAAGCGTAATTCGAATCTAATAATAAACAGAAAAATGCACACCCCTAAAAGTAGTTTGGAAATGGTTGCGGAAAGGTCGGTTCAACGCACGTTTCACTATCGTTGGAATGATCGTTTTTTTCCCCAGGCGCCCGTGAGTTCCTATCGAACACGAGCTGTGTGGTTGTCTCTTTCTTGCAATTTCCCCACCTTGCAACGGTGTTCCGTTGCAGCGAGAGCTTTTGAGAAACATGCGTGGTGGCAAAACGGAGCTTTTTATCGTTTTTATCGTTTGTGCGGGATAGGGAGAGAAAGTGCAAAAGCTCCGACCTGATCATAGCCGCAAAGTATTATGATACGGGATGTGGTGGGGGAAGAAGCCGTTGCAATGTTTAAATGTAGGAAGGAGTAAGAAAGAGGGGAAGGTTGCAATGATTCGTTTGGCAAACATTGTGTGCAGCCTAGCATTTATTTAGACACATAAGGCATAGAGGGAAATGATAATGAATGTTCGCATTCGCCTTAGGAAGGGGGTGAATTTGCGCTATGTGGCAAATTTTCCGACCTGGGGTAATGTCGGGTGCATTCACCCTTGGGTTGGCAGTGAGTTTCCCCTCCCGCTCAACCCTTTCCCTTTCGCTCTCTTATGTACTCTTTTTTCTATCTTTTTCTCTCTCTCTTTCTCTGTCACATACACACATCCGCACTCGCAAATTTGCTATCGGCTAACCGTTTTCTATGTGTGAATCGTCTTATCGAATGTGTTTTAATTAACTGCTAAAGATTCGTCATTTGGCCGAGTCAAGATCGCAAACACCTTGATTATGCAATGCGCAGACTGAAAAACGACTCGCCCGTTGTCGCGTGCGTTCTCGTTAGCTTTGATACCAAACGCTTTTTTCCCTGTTTTTGAAACATCCTAATTATGTGTCTGAGGCCTGAGGGGAGTTGACTTACGATTTGTTTTTCTTTTTTTACGTTTTGATCATGGTTAAATCGGGATAAAAATGTTAAAATCGTGACATTGCTGTCTCCATAAACTAGCGCCTTTATCCGCAACAGGAATGACCTATCATGCGTACAAAGTATGGTCCGGATGGAGTGTTTGGATTAATCCTGTCGTATGAAGTTCGGATAACATTTACACCACCGATCTCCCAAATCATACGACTGCAAGTCTAAAACCTAAAACTGTCAAATATGCATATGAAAATAGTTGTATGTCCTGTTGCATGATGTATTCAAATGCGGCAAAACGTGTGATAAACTGTAAGGCTCGGGCGTCCCGGTGGGAGAGTTGTTTGGCGCCGGGCCTTCACACCACGGACCGGGATTCAAATCCCATACGGACCGTCCCCCCGTAACATGGACTGACTGACCTACTACGTGGAAAATTAAGTCTAATACGGCCAGACCGTGATACACGAACAAAAAAAAAAAATAATAATTTATAAAAGTACATACGTTGGTACTCTGAAATGAAAACATACGCATTAGTAACTTAGCGATCAGGGGGAAAAATTACATGAGCAGTGAAAACTTCAAATCTTTATTGCTTACAAATCATACGAACAATCTTTGTATGAATCTATTAACGATTTTAAGTTAATAAAAAAAACGAACCATCACGTTTGTCCATATAGTTGTGGCACGCGTTGATTTTGACAATATTATGAAAGCTCAAAGTGTAATAGATATTTCGTTTAAAAATGTTTTCCACTTTTATGCGTATTTTAAACATTTTAAAAAGTGTAGTTTTTTAATGAAATGAACATGTTTTGGAAGATCCAGGTGGTAGAGACGTTAGTGACTCTGGTCTACACATGGCATGACCGGGGATCGAATCCCGTTTGAAGCGTTCCTCCATATGCACGACGGGAAAATTCAAAAAAGAAATAAAGTAAAGAAAACTTATATCTATTATTCCATTATGCCATTATGCGATGAATGAGCTCGTGTAAGTGTGCAGACATCAGGGAGTGCAAGATACATAAATCAGCAAGAACGGATGAGATGATAACATGTTCTCTGTTCCTAGTTCAAGTTACAGTCCACATGAACATTTTCTACAGCCTGGCCTTTGCGTTTTGTTGATTGAAACACCATAAGCTGCTTGCATAGCATACACATATGTATTTTTGAAGTTTCATTCGATCGATATATTTAGCTATTTCCGTAAACCATTATAAAGTCAGGTTGACTTTACGCATGCGTAAAGCATATGCACCATGCAACCATGATACTACGAAGTCGTGTATGCACCGAAATACACATACACACCCAAAAACATTCGGTTTTCCTAACTACTAGCGTCTTTACGAGTGTGGTCCATACATTGGTACCAGTCCGGCACTGAGCAAAGTAAAATGCACAGATAGTATATCATTTGCCTAGGAGGAAGAGTACAGTGCTCTTTTGAAGCAGCTTTGTAGGTCAATGGTCGTGAACAGCAATCGGTTGCGTAAAGCAACATAAAATGACGTGTAGTGAACGCAACAGCATTTACCGGCGCTCCTCACTGCGTCACAAGTAGGCAGACACACACATGCAGCACAGTTCAGACACACTCGCGTTTTTGCGTCTGGATTGTGTGCGTGTGCATGTGAAATTCATAGGGAAAAGATATAGTAAACATCATTGTTTAATTTTCATATTTAACGATACACAAGTGTGTGTCATTTAAGTTAATTTTGCTCTTGCACGAATAGACCAACAAGCATTGTAGATTCCGTTGGTTCAATTAGATTTCAGGAACACAAGATTTTGTAGATTTTATGCACTTTATACACTATATTGAATGCTTGAAAGCGAACTAACCATTAAAATGGTAGCATAAACCTGCGTGGGATCATTTAATCGCCACTCGACCATAGGGTTGCATTCTATATTACAATTTGATAATGAAACGGCAAGTCGTGCAACTGCGTGAAGTAGTATTGTTTGGTAAAAATTGTTGGATTGAGTTGTAAAAAAGATCTTACCAAATGTAGAGACGTATTTGTGTTTGTGAGACGCATTCGAGGAGTAAGACCCGTGGATCCGTGCATACGCAGTGTGACCTAGATACAGGTCAATATTCCATAGCGACGTGTTTAAACTTTGCAAAGTTCACCGTTCTGTGTAAAAGCGAACCGTCCTTAATGTTGGCAGTGGAATTGTTTATTTTCCTGCTTTTCCTACTTACCGCTGTAGTAGTGAACTGCAGTTTATTCGAATATGCATATATACATAAAGATATGTTTTATTTCTGCACTAACAACTAATTGGAGTGAAATGAAAAAATGGACCATGAGTGGATCTAGAGTGAATAGCCGAGAGTGAACAAACGTAATAATTGACTTTCAATGTTAATTTACACATGACATCGTATAAGCATGAATCTTGACGTGCTAGATTTGCTTCAAGTTTTAAATTAATCTAGCAAGTACTCCTTCAGCTATCATGCGTCGAGCTCCAAATGTGCATACTTTGAAAAACGAATGCTTTTTAAAGTGTTACCAAAACATTGGTTTGTTTGCTCAACTACTTTGGCAGGTATAAGCGCACAAACACTTACAAAACACGAACACTTTACCAAATAATACACAGATATCAGTAGAAAATAGAATAGGAACTGCGAGACAGTTACGCAGATTATGTGAATGTGTATGTGTGCTTTATGTGTTTCTCGATGCGTCACACGAGCAACGTGGCTTCGCAATCAACGGCACCACCAACAGAAAAAACGCGACGGCAATGACAGTGTATTCTTAGTAGGTCAGCTTCGCAGCGGGCATTGCCCTTTTGCAGCTACGAAACGTGTACACACATACACATTGTTACGTTCGGTTTCTCTCTGTCATTCGCTCGCTCGCCTTTTTCTCTCTCTCTTTTCTGCTTTCTTTTCTAGCGTACGGTGCGCCTTTAACTCGTGAGTCGTAACAGTGTTCACGCGACATGCATGTTGGCTGTGTTGAGTATTCATTGATGCATATGTATTCGGTCGTGATGTGTGCATGTGTAGGAATTTTACATTCGCCATGCTTCATTATGCTTAACGCAGAGATGTATAAAATCGCTATAAAAGTATGCTTTAAAAATGAATGTATGTAGCTAATATAGTATAACGATAAAAAAGCTAACCTACCATACGTTGTTTTTTTTCTACAAAATGTGTTTTCCATGTTCTTTAATATAGCAAAATAAAGTTTTTTTGTGTATTAATTTGTAAGAATTTAGCACGAATATTCAAAATTGTATCTTTCAACCTGATTGAAACCATGAACGCCACAGAAGTTCGTAATCCAAATCATAGATTCTTAGATAACTTGAGATTACTTTATTCCATGAACGTAATGCTAGCGCTTACAGTTTTAAATTTTATTTATTTTATAACACAAACGTCGTATTTTCGAATTCATAATTACCTGTTCCGGTATTTTTTACAAAACATGAAAATATATAGTAATAATTTATGCAAGTTATTTATTCAAGTTATTTAAATTAAACTTGAAATCACTTACGAATAAAATTAAGCATCATAGTTTTAACATGCTCGAAAGTCGTTACTCATTACTGCTCCATGTATTGGCGTAGAATTACAGTTTGAAAAAAAACATACCTATATGTTTTAAATACACAGCGATGCAACGCTCAATCGCTTCGCCTAACACACAAGAAGTCGTGGGTTGGAACCTAATTTTAGACTCAACTCTGTAGTAGTTTTGAACTATCTAGCTAATAAACTAACATAGCATAACACACGGCGCAATGTGTTGTATCAAATAGAAAACGAAATCATCCTTCCTACAAAGTATCGTCTGGCACTAAAACAACTTTTAGTCTTTAGTTTGCTCAATCATAAAACCTTTATGCCCTCTAAATTATTTCAGAAAACAGAAATAATTTCTTTTTCTTCTCTGGCCCTGCAACCACGAGGGGTCTTGGCCTGCCATTTTTGGCTTCGGGTTCTTGAATGTACCCGCAACAGGATAGTCAGTCCTGCGTACGGGGGAACGGCCCGAATGGGATTCGAACCGCGGTCCTGTCCGTTCGAAGACCGGCGCCTCGGTCTCCATCTGGTGATTTGGTTTGCTAAATTAAGGCGAGGAATATGAGCAACATATCATCTCTGTGTGATATGTTTTTGATTTGTGCATATTCATATATACAAATGCAACTTGATATTTACTTTTTTGATGATAATGAGTGGGAATAAATATTACGATTTCGTGCAGTCATTCTTGTATTACCATTATGTTTGTACCTTAGCTATCCCTTCATCAAACGCCAAGATCATGAGTTTTTTTTTCATTTTTAACTATTTTTACATCGGCTTTTCAGCTGATGGATTATTTCTAAAGTTTGGTGCTCTTTGAATTTGACTGCTGATTGCTTACTGTTGGATGGTTATTATGTCACGTTTACATGCACTTGATAGTTACATTTATGTCCAAATGTGAACCCAAAGCATATTTAAACCACACCGAAAATCGTTGATATTATTTTAGCTATAAGGTCGTTTTCCGGTCATCGACTAATGTCATAAGAATACATTAAATTACCATTTTACGATAAGTTGTTAGCACCACTAGTAAATGTAACTTTCAATACTTATTACAAACGTATTTCTAGTATTGTTTCGATGAAAATTGATAAGCAAAAACAAAAATCTTCCATTGACTTTAGTAGTAATGAAATATGAGGTAAAATTAAGGAATATAAAATCCCCGTTACCAGTTTCATATGATGTTAATATTAATGAGTTAATCGTTCGTTGTTTTTGCTAGCAACAAAATATTTGGAAAAGTGTATCATCAAATTCAAGTATAGTAACTTGACATAATAATCAACTTATTATTTTTTGTCAGGTAAAATATATTTCCTTTTACAACTTCCAGCTTATTATTACACTAACCAACTAGTAAGATAAGCAAATGCTTATCCGTAAATGTAAATGATGGGCGGTTTCAATAGAAACCGACTTTAAAAAAAAATGTATAGGTGATGCATTCACAACAACCATCCGGTACTCACGATGGGAAATGTTCCGATGATGTCGATGTTCTATGTGAATCAAGAATGAACATAGACGACGCATAAAAGTATAAATAAAAGCGACGGCGCTCGCCTCGTGCATTGCAGGCGACGATGGAGTCCGGGTTCAATGGCTGACCCATTTTCTGACGAACGGGAATCGTTGTACAAATGGCCGAAGCATATTACTCACTGCTCTCCCTTCGTTATACGACTATTCGCCCTTTCCCGTTTTCATGCTTACCGAGAAGAGGCTCGCCGGTTTCGATTTTCTTTTCATTTCTGTCCGGTCACCTTTCTCGTTCCTGCATTGCGCGTTCTCGTTCGTACTCGCGCATCATGTTCTCAGTGGGGTCTCCCCCCAGTGCGTTATTGCAAAAGAAACCTGTTTCCCCTTGCTTTTTGTTTTCGTTGTTTAGCCAATCCCGTTGAGAACGCCGAGGGTGTTTTTTTTATACATCCGTGTTGAAGCGAGCAGTTGAAGAGCACTGTTTGGATGTCCGAAATATGTTTTAGGACACGGTTTCAGCAAATATCAAGTGTCAATTATATTGCGAAGTTAATGGTTTATCTTATATAACAAATGTAACAATAGTTTTGGAATTTTCATATGATGTATAAAAAAAGTGTTCGAATCTGAAATCTTTTTGGCAATTTTTTGGAAAAGGGGGACTGTATTTGAATAAATATTAGCTTGCTTGTACCACCGGCAGCCTGTGTAAATTTAACATATTTTGTGTAATTTTGATGTATTTTTGAATTGTACGATAAACTGACACAATGTTCACGAGGGTCGCAAAATGAAATTCAAGTTGTTGCGCGAAAGAGAAATAAAAACAAGCTAGCGTATTACTCACTCTATTTACATCCAACGATGGGGTCATTTTCGGTAACCTTTTATAAGCCGAGCATGCTTCTTTCACAGTAAAAAGAGAAAGTATCCCCAAGCACATCAGGTATATGGTAGGAATACTGAGATAATAATAATAAAAAACAAAATAGTTGAAGCGAGACAAACAGCGAAAGAGCTTAATTGAAAATATGATGCTTTGTTGGATTTGGCCATGATCCTGGTTGGTTTCGTCGGTTCCAAAAAGTAAGACAAAAGAAATAACCGATGGCTCATAACATCCCTTGGCTTACAGGTTTTTTCCCTTTTCATTGTGCTCGCCAACACATCTTGAAAGTGATGTTTATGCTAGTGTTAGTGCAGGTTTTGCCCATGGTTACGCAAAATGTTAGTGGTCGGACGCTAAATTTGGGTGCCTATGGCCATTTCTCGGGACATGGAATTCGAAGAAACACGATCACCAACTACAGGGCATTGACCCTGTTGGGTTTGTTGGTTGGCTGGTTGCTGAGCCATATTAATTCGAAAGTACCGGTCGTGACAGAGAGCGCGTGTTGGCAGCGATCTGCTAAACGACGGAAGTTTAAAGCCATTCGGTTACTTTCACCCGGGCTTTTATGTGTCGTTGAATGCTTTAGGAGGATCAAAAAGTTAACTGTTTTTTTTGCGTTTTTGCCAAACACTACGTTCCAAAATGTTGGAGTTGTCTGTTGCCCATGATCGTATTTGACTTGACAGTGAACTTTCTCAATCATGATCACTGACTTTGTGAGGCTTAAAAATAAATGGAACTGTACTCTTTTCGATGGGACATGTATTTACACGTAGAGCATTTTTCATAAGAGAAATCTACGGCTGTGAAATATTTGCCTCGATGTATTAAATATAGCCCAAATTGTGTGGATTTGGAAATAATTTGCAAAGAATGTGCTACGACTAGTTCCGCATTAAATTACCCATAGCATGGATTACATAAACAACAAAAAACAATGCTTTGATTGCATTTTACTTGGTTTTCTTCTTTGAGACACAAACTCGGAAATTTATATTTACCTGATTGCCGATTTTTCCCAGTTTTACCGTACGAGAAAACAGCATTTCTACCAATACACCAATGTGTTGCCGGAATGGATTGCATAAATAAAATTGTAGCAACGTGTTAGAAAAAGCGTGCAAAAAAGCAAAATTTATGAACAACATATTAAATTTTTAATTAAACGGTAAAATGGAATTCCATCGTTAATGTGTGTGCTTATCTGTGTCTTCCTTGAACTACACCATACTTCAAGAAAAATATAACATTTCCTCGAGACTAGCTAAACGCCACCGACCGTGCGTGTGGTGTGTGCGAATGAGCAAACTTGAAGTCTTATGTTGAATGCATAAGCTTAGCGCGCAGTTGTAACGGTTAGATGAGTGAGACCTGTGTGACTTCACAGGCGGTGGCCAAAGGGATGTGAGATGCATTGCGCGAGTAGTACGCCCCCCCCCCCCAATGTGGTGGGATTGCTGCGAATGATAGTAAAAGTGGAATAACCAGTTTTACCCGTTCAGACGAGACGATGAACAAGTTCGACAAACAGGAAGGGTATGGAGTTTTCGATTTTCGATTCAACGATCGTAACAGTGTTGGTTGGCTGTACATTATATGAAGCATAATATTGACGGAGACGGCGATCACATCGCTGAATGCACGATGGTTTCATGGTCGACAATAGAAAGTCAATGGCGAACTGTAGTAGATTCACCACTATAAAATATGGCTGATAGAAATGTGTTCATGTATGCTTACCGATACTAGCATCGTTGTGCAATCGGCGAAGGTCTATTAGCTTTAAGAGCATTCGCTTGGAAATAGGAGTTATTTTATTTTACTAAAAATGCATCCCAAGTTAACGAGAGAGCAAAATAAAACTAGGGGATGATTCGTACTTTTTGTGAACATTTGTCCTACTCGTTTTAGTAAGCGTAGCGTTAACATAAACTTAAATAAGCTGAGCAAAATTTACGTAACATATTTTAATACTTTAGTATTTTTTCAACAATAAATGCAATGCAATGGAAAAGAAGCGAATGTCAGCCGAAAGGCTCGAAGCATTTATAAAACAAATTAAAAAAAAATAACCCAAACACGAAAGTTTGTTATCTCTCGTTATATTCGTAATTTGTAGGAAAACATATTTTAATAATTGTTAACGTGTCTGCCAACAATAGTCTGTAATGACCTCTACAATAATAGTGATCTGCGGTAAGACATAAAAAAAGCCCGGCAGCTCTTAAACATCGACCACACTCGTAGAAACTTGAGGAAACTATCGGAAAATGGATAAAACATAGCAGATACATGCGAGGAGAGCAAGAGAGTGTGTGATGTAATAAACCGTGGCTGGTTGGGCCGATAGTGCGCTGCGTTCATGGCGTTTGAGTGTTTCGTTTCAATTCATTAAGGTGTTATTGAACCGACCTCAATTCTCAAACTCTCTAAACTGCTACACATAAGCCAATAGGCTAGTGCAATTTGAACGCTGCTGCTACTACGCTACTACCACTACCACTATTTCTACTACCAGCTCTATAGCTTCTGCTACTAACATCACCAAACTAGCAACATTCATGCCTCCTCTATAGTGGCTCTATCCCGATACGTAAGCAGAGAGTTGTGCGCGCAGTACTAAACATGGAGGCGCGAGGTTGATAGCTATAATGGTGTTGTTGTCTTCCACGATGTTGCCCCGTTAGTGTTTGCTGCCCGCATTGTAATCCAGAGTGGGAGGCAGCAAAAGTTGCATAGATTTTTCAGTGTGTGCGTTATAGACCAATGTGCTGTTTGGCGACGACAGCGGTGCGCTTTTACGTCTCCCGCATACCAATAGGATACGGTGTACACTACTATAGTGGTGTGGGCTTAATAGTAGAACTGCAACAGAATATCGTGAGAGCAAAATGAGCAGATCGACTATGCTCGGCTTGAGGAGATGCACGTCTCGTGTAGCGTAGAATCGTCATGCTGTTGCAGGAAGGATCTAACATTAAGCAAACGTGGGATACTTCATCGCACTGGGATGAATACACGTATTGCATCGAATCGAATGCAAGATTTAATGGATGAGTATAGGACGTACGGTGTAAATGGAATGTAATACCATGAACATTTGTTAATTTGAAAAGAGAATCATGATGAAATAATGGTACAAGTTAATGAATAATATAACAAATTGAGTTTGACTTCTATGTTGTAAATTATTTAGAAACGGAATGCAACAGGCATGGCATTTAACATGGCTGCAGTAAAAAACAATTGGACATAACGCATATTGAGACATACTAAATGTCATTTATTTATTTTCTGTAAAAGTTCGTTTGGTTCTATTTCATGTTGCTTCAATCGCTTAGAAAAGTTGTGTTGGCCAAAATAGGCTAGATAATTTTGTAATAACAATAATAATAATAACAATGACACTGATTTGGACCCAAAATGTTTTAGCCCTTGAACAGTACTGACAAGGCATGTCTGTTCGTTATACATTGACCTATTTAAAAAGGTTTGTGTAAGATTTGTAGGCGAATTAGTACCAATTAAAATATGCCTCTAGATGTCCAATACAGCTTTCCAAGCCCTGTACTTCTTGCAAATAGAAATGCTAACCTTTCCTTGACCTCAGACGTCTGCTCTGCAAATGAAAGGTAGGCTTTACTTTACGGCCTATGATAGACAGCCATGATTATGGCCGTTAGAAAGAACAACATAAAATATCGCACCGTTTAAAATGAAATTTTTCACCATGCAAATACAAAGTAGATAGTCCGGAGAATTGGAGCACGGGAAACTATCCTTCGATTATTATTATAACATTGCGTTGAATAAAAATAAAATTGTATTAAGTATGCACTTTACATTATTGGCATCAATAAGCTATTTATTTTATTTGAATTAGTATTTAAACTAAAAAATATCATTCGTTTATATTATGTGTTTCTCCGTACATATAATTGCAGCATTAAATGTTTGCATTTTATTTTACCGATAATGTGTACCATGTCATAAAACGACGAAACATCGTTTGTTTGTGTGTTTTTTTTTAACTTTTTCTACAACTCGAAGTTCCGTTGTGACGATCAAACGAGGAAGTGAAAGTTGAAAATCATTATAATCTCACCTGGTTTGTGCGGAGGTGAATGCAATGTGTACATGAGATACGATACTCTCACCTGAACGGTTCAACACTTCTTCATTATTACCACCGGTTGCGACTTCCTGGTTAGTTTGTTTCATCCTCTTCAACCCTAACACGGGAAAATGAATTTAACATCGTACAGTGCACTGTGTGCCATTATACGTATCACATGGTTTTAAGTGCCACTTCCGCGTATGCGCATCATGTTGTAATATGAAATATAAAGTTTACAATAACCAGCATAAGTAGCGAAATAAAATATATAAGTGCAAGTACACAACAATACAAACAGAAAAGCAAATATAGTAAAAAGACATTTGCATTTCCATCATGCAAATGAATTCTACGTTAAATTCACAACTTTTTCTACCGTTTCAAGTTTAGTAGCATGTTTAGTGTGTGATGCATTATGCACTAGCAGCACAGCTTGTGATTACGCTTAGTGGTCGGTTCAATGACCCTCAGTCGCAACTCTATCGCCCTTCCCTTTAACGTTGGCTCGGCACTCCGTTCAAGTATACGTTACGTAAAATGGTACGGCGGCTAACAGCAACTAGGAAGTATCGTAAGAGTTGAGCGATTCTGGTGGGGCACATGGGTACGGTCGACGGTTCCCATCTCACTTTCTCCTTTAATACCGTTGTTCACTGCCACGGTCCATCATAAGAAACCTGTGCACAAGCGAGATGGAATGCTCCGTCCCTTCCTCATGCACACTCGCTTATGTTTCGATCGGCTTGACCGAATGCTGTTATGGATCATTGTATGTCAACAAGTAGTGGTAGAGTGCCAGATTGAATACGTAGCTCGCTTTGTTTATCTGGATTTTTGGTAGCGAAGTTCACGTCGGTGTAAAGTGAAAGTTTAACGAAATTATGCATATTCTTTTACTGCGTGCACCTGGGATCATGCACGTTAAACGCAAACGATGAGTTGAGCCAACATAGTAGCGCAAAAAAAGTCTACCAATATCGTGTAAACTCTGTTGCTTATTCACTTTAGTTTTTATGCACATGAAATAAAGCTTCAGGAGTCATCAGATATACATTATGCACATCAGATGTACAAAAGAGTGAAAACATTTGACGAAGCTACGTTATAAATTGTATTTTATCTCTCAAGTTTCGTCGATCCCGTATGTTGCAATCGCAACATTAGTGAAATTCTTGTACTATTCCACTATTTCCGCATACACGCATACTGTGTCATGGGTTATTTTGAAAAGAGGCGTGTGGTAACAAATGCCGTTTGGAAGGGCTGAAAAAGGGTGCGGGGAGGCGATTTCAAACGCTGGGGCACAGCGCATGATAATGATCATACGGAATGCCCTGAGAAATACGCGACATTTCACATTAGCCGTGATCACGGGTAAAAGGTCGGCTGGGTGCTAGGGTCGCCAAAACCGGTCATTGAACTTGGTTGATTTCACTTTTACCGTACACACTTTGCTGCAATGGGACGATTTTGCTACTATACAAGCAATGAACGTTTGTGATTTAAAGCAGTTAAGGGATGCTAAGCTTGTGATGTCTTCGAAAAGGAATATCGTATTTTTTTTATGAATGATTAATCGTTTTGTTGTTTGTTAATTGTTGTATTTTAAATTTTTAGTTAACTCTTTCCTGTCCTTTGTTTGGTTTGCTTTTGGTTATTATTTAGTTTTGGAAATTTATTAAATAATTAAATTATATGCTGTTTTACAAACTGCACTACTACAACATTATTTATAATTTAATTGATTTTCATTTAAAAAAACTTCCAAATGGCAAACATTCAGAATATTCTTTCCATCTAATGTGGACCAGCGAACGTAGAGCCACTACGCTCTTGCGTTTTGTTTGCCCATGTTTCTTGTTGGATGAAATACAGCACTACATACACAAAAGTATTCCGATTATACTGCGAGAACACAACGGCTCGCTAACGGGGTGGTGTCAGTTGTTTGTAGAATCCCACTACATGCACGTTGCCACGGTGTCGACCTAATGCTAGGTCTTTGAACCATGGCATAAAACTAGGTTAGTCAAAGCTTTGTGCCTATTCTACAGTGCTGTTTGGAAGGTTCACCAACAGTTGTTGTTGAGTAGGTCGCTAGAATGTGAGAATGGTTATTCCTACACTTAGATTTTCTCCCAATTTGCAACAAATGGGGCATACATTGTGCCTTATATCTGATTCCATTTTCTAAAGAGCAGTATTTAAGTTTAATGAATTAATTTATTGCACAGAAGAGAATGAAGCTTAATACATCCTAATATTGTCGTTTTTTAAACAATAAATTACAAACAATTTCTCGGAATCTAATTTTATCTTATAAAGCATGTAGTTTTGAAAATGCATGTAAACAACAAGTGAAATACCATATTTGGACACTTTTGTACATTCTATATAATAGAATGTAGTTGTGGCTTGGTGATTCGGTGTTTCACACGCAACAAAACGTACCACACAATCTTTCTATGATTTGAAATTTTTCCTTCGTGCTGGTACTGTAAGTTAGCTCGTCGTACTAGACGATAGTGAAACGAATATTTAGCTAGATTTGACTAAAAGTCTTATATCTCAACAATGCTCATAACAGAAATGAGGTAAAAAATACACACACCAAAACGGTATAACGGGAAATAATAGCGGAAGATGTGAAAGTGAATTCACTGAAGCACCACCACCATCACTGCACCATACGCATGTTACGTAAAGCAGGGTTTCAACTTTGCAGCTTTTTTAGCGGTCGGGTCAGGGTCCATATCACGTTTAAAGATCGTGAAAAGTTTGTTGTCTGATTTGGAATAACTTTCTTTAATCATGTTTTAACTACGGAGAAGATGACAGAAGGCATGGGAGACTCGAAGGATCAAATATGATCTTTTGGTTGAACTTCACACAAGTCTAACAATCGATCGATTGCGTAAGATCATCAAACAGTTCATTTGCAGTACACGAACTTATTTCGAGTTTAGCCATCTCTACCGTCAGCTGTATGTTTCCATGTTTTTTTTCCGACAGTCATGAGCAGTTTGAAAGGGAAAGAGAATTTAATTACGCTCGGTACCATTCGTGCACCAAGCACCCGGTGCACTAACACTCGCTTATTATTGAGCGGCACTTTCTCCTGAAATGGTTAGCTGAGCCTCACCTACCTCTCCAGACATTCACTCGTGTGATGGCACGTTTCTGTTTCGTTCGATGGGATCTGTGGTTTTTTCTTCTGCGATCACGCTTTTTACTTCCTCATTGCAGCTTTTCCGCACCATGTACGTATATGGTGGACCACAGCCGCCTCTCGTGACTCCGTTCGTATCGCGTGGATCATTTTAAAGATCGTCTTCCGCGTGCATTGATTCACTGCCCGGTTTCCTGTCTTTCCACTCTGGTGACGTCGTCTTGCGCCGGTTTGTTTTCCATTTATGCTCCGTACTTTGTGTTTCTTGCTTTTTTCTTGTCCGGAGACTGGGAAGATCATTGCGACATCTGAATAGAAGGTTTCCACTATTCCACTGCGAAGAAGCAGCGTAAGTACCCGCGTTACCGCCACTACTCTTAGTGCCTTTTATCCTCTTCATAACGTGTCTCTTTCGCTCTGTGACTCTTTCTCTTCGCGGTAAATGGCATGTAGCGGCAATAGACGCAATTGCAGATTGTTATGTAAACCTGCCATCATTTCCTTGTTCGTGGCATAAAAACAAGACCTGAGAAAGTGAGCATTAGAAGAGAAGGAAAAAAAAACGGGGGGGAAGTAGTAAGATAAGTTGTCAATTATAAATGTCGTAATAATCGCTTTGGAAGTATAGATTCCGTACCATAACACATTAAGCCAAATATTAACTTATATTACGTTTATTAAACAGTTAAACAATACGAGCACACTTGCACTGTTTCAAGTTGGAAAAGAGTCTACTAGCATATGCCATCGAATGCATCGATGGTCCTATATTATGCTAGCGCTGATCGAAAGCGATTAACTTATGGAACCCTGTGTAAAATAGAACGAGACAAAGTTATTGAGGAGTTTTTAAATTGTAATTTGCGCTTGTTTAGTGATTTTACCCTCAAATAACCTAGTTTCGATAGTTTGTTTGTTACTTTCATGCCTTTTGCTTACAGCAACCAGCATTACACGCTTTGCAAATGCATTCCTGTTATTTGTTTTCTGTTTCTAGTAACGTGAACTTTGGTGTGAAGCTAAAACTAAAGGTGGTTTTGTTTTTGGATACACTGTTTACATGTTATTTTTTATACAATAAATGTTTGAGCGCATCCAAACCTGAGCAGGTGTAAAGAAACAGGGTTGGTTTCAATGTGGCCATGTTGTTTGATTACTGTTTTGTCTTTTATGAAAATTTCTGGGTCAGTTGGATCCAGAGAACATTTGCAACAGGTAGTGTGCCACAATTTCTAGCTACATTAATGCTTTTTTTCGTGTTTCATCAAATGATCGTATCGTTTGTTTTTGTTCACACAAAAAGGTTTGCAATTGTTTCGACAAGGAAATTAGAAGGCCAGGGTATATCATAAAGCTTTTAAATAAAAAGGGCTTACAAAATTGCTTAGTAAAGCTTATGCTTGCGCCAGGTAGTGAATGTATTCATCAATATCTATTTTTGCAAATTTTCTGTCTATTGGAACGCTTGAAAAGATTTTTAATATGTACAAACTATGGCTAAAACTTGTTTTTTTTTTTGTATTGAAAAAACACGATTCGTATTAGAAGTCTTGTAATTAGAGACTAGTGAATTTGAAACACACTTCCTTGGATTGTGTGTTTCCGCCGGCTTCCGCATATTGTGATGCTGCTGCCAGTTGAGGCAACGGGTTGGATAGACTTGCTTGTAAATCCGGTTGAAATTTGAAGGAAGCAAAAGAAAAAGCATATAAAATGAAATAATGCATCCGCACCACATCATCGTCATCTCCTTCCATCGAAAGTTACCGTTCGCTCTCACTACTCTCACTTTTTCACTCACTTTCGAGGAGTTTCACCCAGTATTTTACCGTTGTACGGTAGAAGCAGACCGCACAAACGTGCGGCACGATGAGAGCATTGGACTTTTGGAGCTCGATGGTTGGAATTCGCTCCACCGATGTTGTGCGGAATGGAATGGCTCACACGTAGCTTTTCCTGGTTGCAGTTTGTGCGCGCTCATTGATGTGGGCTGATCTAACTGGTGAAAGAGTATGTGAGAGGGGATGAAGGGTGGCAGGAGGTAGTTTGTGGAGGGATCGGACGAGGAAGGGAGGGAGAGGGGGAGTAAGAGAAGTTGATGGGGGCCAGTGTAGTGGTGGAATACACACCACAGCGGCCAGCCGTGCCGAAGGGCGGAAGCGTGTTTTTCGTTTTCATTTGCCACTCGCGCGGCTCGCGCCGAGAACCCGAGTCGGGTCTGTTCGGACGATTCATTCCGTAACCTACTTTGCTTCGATACGTACACGTTTTCAGTTTCAGCTCGGTGCCTTCACAATTGCTTCGTGTCGATAGATGAATAGTTTTCGTTGAGTCAACAACCAAGAAGTACCGATTTTTTTTTCCATTGTTGCCAACGGGTTCTTAGCGGATTACATTGCACAAACTTCTCGCTGTATACTTGGAAGAAAGCAAAACAGTGCTACATCGCTATTGCTTAAAAAAGTTTAGAAACATAGCTACTTAAAGCTATTCGATCGTTTACGGGTGTTACCTGTTCGTTGTCCCTAGTTGGTGGCTGTGCGAAAGAATGAAGTTGTGAAGTTCATCAAACATTTGCTAGCGCTTGTGAATATTTATCACAAAACGAAGGAATGTGAAATTATGAATGGCGAAAATAAAATCAAAATCTGTGATGGGAAAATATTTACCAACGTGCAAAATCAGCCAGAAAAATGGTTTGATGTTAAGGAATTAAAAGCACCTAATAGTAGCTAGCAAAATAAGTGCTCAACGTCTACTCCTAAACGGAAATTTCGATCTCCATCGTTGTCCCTTTGGCGTACCGTTATTTTGGTGTTGTTTGGTTTTGTGCAATTCTGAATCAAGTGGAACGTAAGAGCCGCACTGAATCCGCCAAATATAAACACGGAAATCCTTGGAAAAGTGCAACAATGAGTGAGTGCAGTGGTTCAACTCCATCGGCTGCAACTGCAATCACTGCGTCTGGAATGAGAAAAGTAAACACAGCGCCCAACACAAAGAAAGCAAAATAGCTCGTGATCTTCCTTGTCGCGCCTGTATCGTAGTGTGTACTGTGCGCCGTAGTACATTGTCCTATTAAAAGCTCATTTACGCATTTCTGTGGTGTGTTTGTTTGTGTGAGAGAGTGCTTTTCTTATTGCACCGCGGTTCTGCAATATCTTCCCTGCCTGAGATCCTAAGCGCAACGTGGATAAGCAACTGAAATATGTCGACCTTACCATTCCGTACTCGCATGGCACTGAGTCGTAGACCGTGGCAGTGAAAGTCTTAGTTCGTCAGTGCTGCATGCTGAGATCATCGTACAAACCGTTATGTTATGCATCTACAAACTACTTGGCTGGTTAAATGTGTGTGATCGAAAAAAGTGCACTTAGCAATGGATCGGTTTTCCGTACCCTGCAAAGAAACTTAAAAAGTTACGTGCTATCTTTGTAACAGCATCGACAACTCCGTATGTCAGTACATCTGACGACTAAGAGGCAGAGACTGTACACCGAGCGATCTAGATCAAAAGATCAGACATTTGTAAAATTCGCCATCAAAATGTTGATACCGTGCTGTTGCTCGTCCTTTGGTTGGCTCAAAGCGTCCAATGTTATCGTAAGGTGTGGAAAAAACATTACATTTCTAAGTGTTGGGAGTAAAGAAGTCAAGTTTATGCAAAGTATTAACAAAACAGAACAACGCCGAAGTGTAATTTGTGCATCTTGTGTGCATTGTTGACGTATGGTTCACTCGGAAAATGTTGCACCATCGTTATTTGTGAAAAAAGCTTCCCTAGTTAGTGTGGAAGCTAATATACAGAGTGTTGTGCATAGAGTAGATTTTACTAGTGTTACAATATGCAACAAAATAAAACGTTCTTCAATTAGAACTGATGGTTAGTAAAACGAAAAAGAAAAAAAAAGATAGTGTACACGTTCAACGATTCCGAAGTTTACGGCTGACGTTTGTGATCGTGCATGTCATGTTGCTACCCGTAGTGAATTTTATAGTAGCGATATGCGGATTAAACGCATTCACTTAAAGAGATATAACTGCCCAGCACAACAAAGTGGACCATTTCTGACTTCGTATGTGATCGATTTATAAAGCAAAGTTCTCGGTGATGTGAGGAAGCATTATTTTGTTTTTCAAAAATCGTGAAAACCCAAATCAACTTCGTGAAAGTTCCCAGGGGTTGAAGAATAATCGAAAATGACATCACTAGGTAATTTGTTTACTTAAACTTCGTATATTAATGTTACTTCTGCCATAACTAGACACCTAATAATTACCATACACCTTAATTTTTAAATGAAAATGTTATGTAATAGTTAATATCTACTTCGTATGAAATTGTCGACACCAATTAGAAAAACGTGGGTTCGTCGCTTTGTGTTTGCGTTCGATTTGTTCTCTCAGCTCTATTCGATAGTATTTTGAACCATCGTCCATTTTTTTCCTCTCTGATTGATTATTGTTTATTTACTTATCGAAATGAATAGCAAAGAATAATAAGCTGGATTTTTCCCCTGATCTACAAAACAAATCTCACGAACTTAAAGGTTTAGCGCAAACTGGCAGTAATCATCGTGAAACATAGTCTGTCTATTCACGATGGCAAAGAATGGGGAAGGGTCGAAGATAAGAAGTGGTTAGGAGGAGGTCAATCTGGTCTCAGATAGTTTGCCCATACGCGATTACATATGGTCGGTGGTTTCGCGACCCTGCAAAAAGTTCATCGAACCTCCTTTTTGCAATGTTAGTCATGCCAAGGCCTTCTAACTGTCAATGCAATGTATACATGCAGCATGCAGTACTTGGAATGATACGCTGATTCATGCACTTTTTAACAGGTTAATCCATAGATTTGTTTAAGCAAAGAGTTTGAGGGTGTGTATTTGGTATTCTCGGTACTGTTTTTATCACACATAATAATAATATCGGTCACACACAATCGAAACGTTATTATTATAGTTAGATGTGCGGCACCGAAAGTAACTTTGGATGTTTAAAATTTTGCAAATGCTTTCATGCCGTTTAGTATTATGACATTTTAGGTGCAATACTGTTAATGTGCATTAAATTACGGCGTGGTCGTCATACAAAAGCAACATTTTTTATTGAATTATGCAATACATTAATCGAAAAAGTACATAAGTATACGAAACAACGTGTACACTGCTTATTCAGGAGATAAAGTTAAAAAGTTACAAAGAGAGGTGCAATGGGTGATGGAAGTTGCAGTTGCAACGATCCCTTAGTACTATGTACCTACCAGCTGAACTGAAGAATGCAAAAAGTTTTAAAAATAAACTCTTCAAAATGGAGAGTACAGAAAGATCTGAACATGCACCGATCGGGTGAGCGTCTGCATGCGTATGCGATACGGGGTATAGATGAGGTGGTGTTACAATTACGTCAGAGCCAGAAGACCACAGTCGTGTCGCGCACACACTTGACGATTTGATGCAAGTTCACTAACACAGTGCGAACTTCTAACGTATTCTTAACGTTCTGGATGTTGGTTCGGGAACCATACCACTTTGCAACGCATCGATGTGTGTTTGCCAATCGGAATGTGGGTTAAATGTTGCGGCAGGTTAGTTCTATCGCGAATTGTCGACTAGATTGACTGTTGCAATACGTTGGTAATACGAGCTCGGGCGACACTCTGGTTACACACATACATGTTCCTGCGTCTTTACGCCTTGATTGAGCTGTACTATAGCAATGTTTTATTTATTTGTTTATGTTTTTTTTTTCATATAAAGAAATCATGAGCACAAAATAATTTATTGTATTATGTATTATTATACTTGTATTATGAATCATGTAAATAATTAACTATGAAATATGATGGTCTATGTTTTTTTATATTTGAAAAGGAAGAAAAGTAATGATTACCTATATTCAGTATGATATGATATGGACACATAACTCATCTGTGGTAGTATCAGCAATTGTAAGGGTTAGGCGCTATCAGCACCGGTACTTTAACCTTTAATGTGGCACTACCGTACTATCGAATGCGGAAATACAAATAAAGTAACTCGTTGAGAATGTTATTATAATGATTAATGGAATCTTGCATATACGCCTTTGTGTTGTTGATTTAAGCATAAGCATATCGTAAAAATATATATATATATATATATATATATATATATATATATATATATATATATATATATATATATATATATATATATATATATATATATATACGCACACGTATCACGACTACCGGTGTAATGCTGTGCCTGTCCGTTGCATACGTAAGTAGTATCTAACAGCGGTTTCCCTTTTTATCTCCATCCACCAGGAATTATGACACTGAGCCGTGGACCATACAGCGAGCTCGATAAAATGAGCCTATTTCAAGATTTGAAACTAAAGAGAAGAAAAGTCGACTCAAGATGTAGCAGCGACGGCGAATCAATAGCTGACACGAGCACATCGTCGCCAGACCTTCTGCAACCACTGTCTCCGAAGATGTGCGATCAGCAGCAGTCTGCGCATCAGAATCCAAAGGGTACTTCGCTGGCAATCAGTGATGATGGATTGCAAAAGGATACGCCTGAAGCCCTTACTTCGCCACCGACAACACCATCAACGGCAGACGAGGAGCACGAGCAGCAGGTGTGCACGTCGGCCAGTGGTTATGACCCTGTTACGAACGATCTGGCCAATAACAGTGCCGCAAGTAACGAAACACACACTATAAACACCAGCAATAGTTACCATAGCAATCGTTTGAATGGGAACGAGCTGAAAGATGGAAATGCAAGTTCGCACCAGCAGGATCGGTGCATTTCCGTCAGCTATCAAGATGATGATAGCGACCCTGCAGATGATAGGTCGCTGGCGACTGCAATGCCTTCAATGAGCGGGTACGACAACGGTACTGTAGCAAATTCCGCTAACTTCAAGGACGAAGCGTACGGGGCTAGCCATATAGCGTCGCCTGAATGTTCACCCGATGTTTCAATAGAAGAACGAGCTGCAGCCGCTAGAAATGGTGGTCGCGGTAGTGCTTCGAACGTAACCGCTGCTAGCGTGATACGTTCTGTCGCTGATGAACGACGACCTCGGTCGGTCAATCCTCTTACCATCTCCATAACAACGGCCACCACTACGAAGGAACAGGCCAGCGGTAGTAACAGCAGTGGTGGTGGTGGTAGTATCAACAGTAGTAGTAATGGTGGTGGTAGTAACGCTACTACCAATAATAAGTGCGGACGATTAGATAGCACTACGAGTGGAATCAACATACAAGCAAGCCATAATACTAATAACAATCGATGTGCTGCCACTACTACTACTGCATCTACTAGCGATGCTGCCGCTGGTAGTAAAAGCATTAATGCAACACTACCACTTCAATACCAGCACTACAGCGAAAGTAGTGCTGGTGTTGAGGATGATCATACGGCACCATCGAACGGAATGGTTGAAACTGATTCCGCTAATGCGAATGCTGGCAATGTCAGAGCTATTGCTGGTAGTGTTCAAACGCAGCAGCAGCAACATGTCACGGTCCTTGTTACTCCAGCTTTATCGCGGATGAAAAACAATTACCTCGCGACAGCAGAGGGAAAGAATACTGGAAATGCAGCGACTGCTGCAGCGGCTGCGGCGGCCGCAGCTACGACCCTAGTAACATTAGGAATGCGGAAGCAGCAATCATTGCTACCTCTTTCCACGGCATTAACGGAATCAACGTCTCCACCGACATCATCGTCATCCACAACGACGGCATCTTCATCGTCAATGTTAACTACGTCCTCATCGATATCGAACTCTAGCAGCACAACATCGAATGGGCGCAACTTCAATAACAACAGTCAGAATAATAATGGCATTCCGGATCGAATGCAGAACGACAGGAATGAGGGGGATAGTGAACACCATCATAGCAGACAGAACACACAATCACCACCGGCGATCGGTTCCTCGACTCCTTGTGACACTGCCACTATTGCCGCTACTACTACTACTACTGCAGGTACCATTTCCTCAGTGTCTCCCTCGGTTTCATTATCCTTTCAACATCAATCATCATCTACCGGACCAGGTGGATTATCTTCAAAGATCGTTTCTAGTCAAGTTAACGCCGATGTTGGGAGTGTTGCTGGTGCAAATCCCAAAAATCCCAATCAACCGCAACATGTTATAATAACGCAGCAGCAAATGCTTCAAGCGATGCACCAACAGATACGCATTAAGAAGGAACGTCAACAGCAACAAATGGTTGTGACGAATACCGCTGCACAAGGTAATCATCGGCCGATGAACACTAGCTTCTCGCCCGTGCATCAAGCTCAACAGTTGATTATCAAGCGTGAACGTAGTGTCAGCGGTGTGTTAAAATTGCCAAATGCCACTACTGGGTCCTCAGTAGCATCGCATGCGACAATTGTACGCCAATCCGCTAATAGTCCCGGGCTGATGGTCACACCTATGCAGCCACCGCTATCTCCCCAGCAGTCCTTACCATACCGCCAAGCGAGTAGTCCTGCGCAAGTAGGATCGTCTTGTGGAAATCAACAACCGCAAGTAATTGTAAAACGTGAACGTGGATCATCTATTCATCAGCAACAATTTCAACATCCATCTTCTTCTATTGCAAACTCTGTGTGTGTAAGTGTATCAAATCCGATTGGAAATTTTGCGTCAAATAGCAGCAATACTACTACTACGTCTTCGGTCGTATCAACAGTCGGTAGTTTATCAATCCGGAATCCGATTCGTGATGCTGCTATTTTGTTTCGTGTAAAAAATGAAACTAATGCAGCCAATGTTCTGTCACACCACAACCAACAACAGCAACAACAACAACAACTTCAGCAACAACACCACCGAATGGTGTGGCCTGGCCCAACAGCGTTAGCGGCTACTGCAGTAGTATCTTCCGGAGCGACGACACCTCATCGGATCAATGGCGTTAAACCAGAAGTGATCGGTGGCCCACTGCCACCTATAAGAAGTCAGCTTTCCTCACCGCACCATCATGCTCATCAACAGCAACAGCAGCAACAACAACAACAACAATCTCCCCATCAACAGCAACAACCTTTGCAGCAGTCACCACAGCATCATCATGGCAGCCCAGGACCAATCGCATCACAGACACCTCCACGTGCTACACCTACTGTAATAATGGGTGAGTCATGTGGTGTTCGTACGATGGTTTGGAGTTACGATACCGCTCTGCAACAAGTCCATAATACGGCTTCATCCAATACAATGGGTGGAGGCAATTCGAGCGCAGAAACTGTACCTGGAATAGCCACGGTAAGTGGCGGTATGTCTGGAAACAGCATCAGTGGCGCTCATCTTCAACATCATCATCATCAACAGCAGCAACAACTTACGCATCATCAACATTTGCAAAGCCAACACACATCCTCAGCATCCGTTACCCACCACCATCAACAACAACAACAAGGATCTCACCAGGCAAATGGTGGAACGACAAATACTGGCAATGGTAGTATCATTACCAGCAATAGCAACAATAGTAGTTCCCACAACAATGTCTCACCGACCAGTAACAATGAGGAAGCCGCACATCTTCTTTTAAGCTTAGGTCAGTCAGTTGTACCAACAACGTCCCCAACAGCTGCTGTTGCAGTAGCAGCGGCAGCGGCTGCTGTTGTCGCAGGTCATACACAAGCATGGCAATCGGCGAATCATCCGCGCACCAACTTACCGCTTAATATGGAGCGATTATGGGCCGGTGATTACGGCCAATTTTCAACCATGGGATCTCAGCAGCAGCATCAACAGCATCAGGCGCTTAACCTGACTTCTCAACAGCAGCAGCAACCACAACAACAACATTTGTCTTGGAGCCTAAGCGGGACAGGAACTGGACCGAAGAAAGTAAGTCAAATTGTAGGTGTACAAATGTATCGGTTTATTTAATAGAGATGGGATGGCTGTCTTTGCATTGCAGGAAATATTAGACGACATGCCACCGGACGAAGATGACCAACCGTTAGTGTGTATGATTTGCGAAGATAAAGCAACGGGACTGCATTACGGCATTATAACGTGTGAAGGCTGCAAAGGATTCTTCAAGCGAACCGTACAGAATCGACGAGTATACACGTGCGTTGCTGATGGAACTTGCGAGATCACAAAGGCCCAGCGTAACCGTTGCCAGTATTGTAGATTTAAAAAATGTATCGAACAAGGCATGGTGCTTCAAGGTAAGTCTATTGGGAGAAGTACTTCTCGTTATCCTACTGTTAACTTGTTGAACTAATTCCTTGTGTTAAACGTAAGTACGGCCAGATCGTATATTTTGATGAGATAATACTTATTCAACTGTCCAACTCTTGGCCGTTCATTATATTTATTGTTTTTTTTTTAAATAGTATCACTTATTGACAATCCCTATCTTGCCGTTTAAAGACTGGCGCTGGTGCCGGATCTATATACGTTTATTAAATTTTGAAACATTTCTAAAGCCAGCATAATAATTTCTAAAACGGCATATACCCTTTGTGTACAATGGAAACTCAATGCTTAGGTGTTGAAAGATGATCAAATAATTTAAATAAACTAAATCATTGCTTTCTGTTAACTTTTCAGCGGTTCGAGAAGATCGTATGCCCGGTGGTCGAAACAGTGGAGCTGTTTATAATTTGTACAAAGTTAAATATAAGAAACATAAAAAGAACAACCAGAAATCAACCAATGCTAAGATACAGCAGGGTACTGGTGCCATTGGAACCGCCATCACTAACCTTAGTGATATCGGAGTCGGAGCGGGAGGACCACTGGGGAGCGGCATTGCTTCCGTCGGAAGTGTAGAAAGTCCAAAGTCGACAAACATGTACCACCATTCGCATGTAGCAACGCATCTTCAACAACACCACCATTTACCATCGACGACTTCGCCAACGATGGTTAAATCAGAGAGTATGAATTTGAACTTAATGAACGGTACCATTCTCAAGACGGCACTCACCAATCCGAGCGAAATCGTGCATTTACGACACAGGCTAGACAACGCCGTAAGCTCATCGAAGGATCGGTCGATCTCGTACGAACAGGCCTTGAACATGATACACACCCTTATTGACTGTGATGCTATGGAAGATATAGCAACCCTACCGCATTTTAGTGAATTCCTCGCAGATAAGTCAGAGATTGGCGACAAGCTGTGTAATATTGGCGACTCGATCGTACACAAGCTGGTCTCGTGGACGCGGAAACTTCCGTTCTATACGGACATTCCTGTCGAAATACATACCAAACTGCTGACCGACAAGTGGCACGAAATATTGGTATTAACTACGGCAGCCTACCAAGCGATGCATGGTAAGAAAAACATCAGCACTACGCAAACGCAAAGCGGTAGTGGAGGGATCGTGTTAGCGCCGGATAAAAACGACCCCGAATTCACTGAAGAGGTGAGTTACATGTGTCTAATTCTGAGCCACTATGAATGAAGGGTAAAGTAACATTGAGACTCTTGTCAGTGGCTGGGTTGAGAAATGCGATGGTAATCTGATACTAGGCGACATTTTAATAAAATTGGGGAAATGAAAACAATATTTCACTGTATTTTTCACATTGTTTTTTAACTAAAGTTTGTGCGTTGTTCTATAATTTTAGATAACTTCTCATTTGCACACGCTTCAATCCTGCCTTACCACCCTTATGGGGCACCCGATATCAATCGAACAACTTAAGATCGACGTGGGCCAGATGGTTGAAAAGATGACTCAAATTACGATTATGTTTCGTAGGATCAAACTCAAAATGGAAGAGTACGTTTGTCTGAAGGTGTACATTCTGCTTAATAAAGGTAAATATGTTCTAGCAGTACGATCTAACGCCACACCGCTAATACTAACAAATCATATGTTCTTTCTTTCACGTGCTTCGCGTTCGTTACCCCTCAACGGCTTTATGGTAGAAGTTGAGTTGGAAAGTATTCAGGAAAGATACATACAAGTACTTAGAAGTTATCTACAGCACACCGTTCCGCACAATCCCAATCGACTGAGTGATCTTTTGGCACATATTCCTGAGGTAAACCCCTTACAGCGTCTTCCCTCCATGCGTTTGTTCTCTAATCAAATGTCATTCGCTTTATTACAGATTCAAACGGCAGCTAGTTTGCTCCTGGAGAGCAAAATGTTTTACGTACCCTTCGTTCTAAATTCGGCAAACATCAGGTAGCGAATGATCGATCGTGGCGTAATGTTAACATCGAACACTCATCGAATTGCGAGCGTTGAGCATATTGCAAATCCAAAGAACTCGGAGCAAAGTTTTACACACCGTGACAAGCAGGCCCGCGAAGAACTCGTCTGCGCTAGCGGGCAAGCATTCGAGTGTGGTAATGATCCCGTCTCCTTTTTGACCGACTATTGCTTTTCGACTGTTGCTGCCCCCGCTCCTATTGGGGACACAGTCCAGGAGCAAGAAATAGCGCATCATAGCTACGAAGCGACTTCAATGTTGGAGACCAGATCGGTCGAGACTGCACCAAAAAGGCTGACTGCTAGGGTGGTGAGGCAACGCGATATCAACCTCGATAATGTAGACAGTACCAAGACAAGCACAGACAGCATCAACAGCGCTAATAGTCCTTTCACTGCCGATACACATATGATTAACGTAAATAATCGTACTGCTAATAATAATTATATTGTACATAACGATAATACAGACTACACCAATAGCACCAATGCCGTAACAATATTTGTTATTAAAACAGTGTTACCTGATGATTAGTAACTTCGATACATTCGAGGCCATAATAAAGCACAGTCTGCATATGT
>AXCM01000763.1:0-53498 GCA_000473375.1 Anopheles culicifacies | reverse complement strand
TTGGTCATTTCAAGCTTTTTGTCAGATTAGGCGCACGAAATATCGCGATATCCTAAAAGACTAGTCGGATTGTGCGTGATTGCACGGTTTGTTTTCGTATAAACACTCACGGTTTAATTGTGCGCAAAATTAAAGCCAAATTCAATATCTGAAATTATTTGATTTGTTTCCCCAAAACTCCGTAACTGCGCAAACAGTTTAATGATAACGGTAAGCAAAAAAAATGAAGCAAAGTAAGGTTGTACAATTTATGTTACTTTAGCTTAATTTTATGCTCTTCGGACTTGCTTGCGGTACGGTTCAGAAAAGGACGTAGCTTCCGTATAACCTAAGATGATGAAAATTTTATTGAGCATCATAAAGCCGGCTTGGTAAGCTTTAATCGAACGTAAATACTTCCAGAGAGAAACTATCTCATATTGAAACGCTACAAAACGAGAAATGATTCTGCGAGTATCTAGATAAAACCTGTTCTTGTTTCTGGAAAATAGCATCAAACAACGCAAAGGCAAACGCTTATGTGGGAAAAAATATATTTTCTGCACAAAACACGGAAGAAACAAGGAGGTGTTATTCCACTTCCAGCACGGTCGAATCAACCGTAATCTCCTAATCCGGATTGTTTCTTTGCTCTTTGCTCGGACGCAGCACGGAAAGTAACATAATTGTACTTACAGCATTTGCGATTATCCACTGGTCCGCCTTCTCTTGAGTTCTACCGCATTGTGATGCATGAACAACCGTACTCCTCAATTAATTTACTATTTCTCGGACTAAAACTTATTCTTCTGTTATAAGAAATGTTCTGCAGCTTGTTTAGTTTTTTATTCGATACAATCATATAATCATCATGAAGCCATGTATTATATATAATTATTTCTTGTTGTTGGGCGTTTGTAAAAATGAGTCAATGGGAAACACTAAATATTTGGTTTTACCGGTTTTCATTCTCATCTTACACTCCTCAGTTCCAATTTGTATATATAGTACACGTTTGCGTGATTTGGTTGCCAAACGTTTGCAAATTTCTTTTTGGGAGTTGAACCTCACAAAAAAATTCTAGGGTCATTCGTTTGATTAGCACCATTACTGCTCTTGTTCTTGAATCGGGTTGTAGGAATTTCTTTGTTTGTTTACCGGTTTGTTGATAGCAGGTGGTAGCAGCAGTGATTTGGTCACCCCGAAAAAGAAGTACACGAGGAGCTTGAATACAAAGTGTAGATTTGGTACGTGCTGATGCCTCGCCTTTTTACCATACGACGGCATGTTAATCGTCGTTTGTTGGACTGTGTTTGAAGGCTCGTTGGCCATGGTAAAAGGTGGTTGTGCGCCTGTTCGGCATACGAACTAAGTTGAAAAAGTCACTTTCGATTTCAACTTCTGCTTACTCGAAGGAGCATCCGTACCGTTCGTTTTTATTTATCATCATTTTTTAACCTTCATTGAGGTCAATTAAATGGGCTTAGGACTTACGATGACGGAGAACATTCATCTGCTTCTTCGCGTTAATTAAATAGCCTCCTCTTGACATATGATGATTGCCAGTGCGTATTGCTTGGCTATGAAATGGGCATGCATTTCTGGTTCGGAATGTGAACGTCTGGCAATCAATTGATAGATAAATGGAACACAATTAACTGAAGGAGAAAATCGTAAAACAAGAAGCATGCCAAATGAAATGACTAACAGTTAAAGTTATCATCAAGAGAGGGCGTTTGCGTTTGTAGGAGCTAATTTGTTCGAAAGCTTTCGAAGTGCTTTTTCGAAGAATTACTGGTAGAATGAACATCACGTGAACACAAGCGTAGTTTTCCCCCATCTTCACTCAATTCATTATCATTCAAACGTATTTGGTAAAAATGGAACTCAGAGTTCCCTTTGGAGAGTTCATGGAGGCGCCTGGTATTACGAGCATTTTTCTTACATTGATGAGAGGTATAGATTAAATCGTGCTCGTAGTACCTAACGTTTCTTATTTACGTATTCCATGCGTTAGAGTAGTTAAAGCTGATTATTTAATAAAATTACAGTGAAAATTTAATCGGATTCCACGCTCACGGAGTAATGATTGTGAGCTCAACAGTTTTCAAACTATTATAATTGTTATTTGAAGAGGAGCATTAATCGAAAGATACATGTATTGAAAATTCAAACATTCTGAATCGGTTTTATATCTATGCAAATGAGCGTTGTTCAGCACATAGGCGTGAGAATAGTTTAAGAAAACTGTTCCATTTTTGTGTTCAACATAAATTTATTCCAGATGGAAGGCTAGTTCTACAGTTCTACATGGAAGGGTTTGTATAGCTTTGGTGTATATGAATGTGTTGAAAAGTAATATTCACGACCAGGGCTGTTTGCAACCATCGTGAAAGCACTTAGCATGATTGTTATTGCATTACTGTTTGGATAAAAGAAACACACGTTGTGCAACACTTCGAGGACACAAGGACAATACTGGCACTGCTCAAATTGTTGCTCTCACGCTCACATAAACAAAAAAAAATCAGAACCGATTCCGGACCGACTAGCTGTCAAACGTCAACTGAGAACCCAGCCAAAATCCCAGCAAAGACACTACAATCACATGCGATTACATAACTTACACATTTAAACTGCACAACAGCCAAGGATGAACAATTTGCTATCTCGAAGTTTTGTTAAAGCACTAGTTTTACTTGCATGCGCTGTATGGTTTCTTCAGGTACTCCCGTGGTTGGTAGAAAATTGAATGAATTGACGGATGGAATGGTAAACAGGTCCTTGCTCGTCTGTAGCAGGCTGTGATTAGAAATAATTGAAAACCGAATAGAAGAAGTATTTTTCCAAACCGTACCAAACAGTACAGAATAGTAGGAATGCTTTCCCAATAAGGAAGACGGCGGATTCGCCACTAGTCCGAAGACATGCCGAACTCGGCCGGTCAATCCGAACTGAGCGAACACGTGACTCGAGCTCGTTGATATCCGGGTGTACGTCGACTCAGGAGATACCATTTGCCGGATGGCGTGAGTTACATTCAACAGTGCTTGTTTACAGGCGCAACTGACCCGGAATGCGTCGCGTTGGATAGAGCTCACATAGGGTGAGTGACATTTGAGATGCTCTTTATCACGTGAGGGAGCTTCTAGCAAAGGATGACCAGAAAAGAAAATATGCACCAACAAACAAATGTGAAGCTATTCAGATGATACGTATATGACATGCTTTGGGGCATACAATTTTACCATTGTGTGAAAAGTAATAATGGCACTGAAAGGCTGCTACATGCATAGAAAAATATTTTGTTTTTAAAATCGGAAATTTTTCATCGTGATTTTTCTTTGTTTTGAAGCAATAGAGCACTCACTGACGCGTGAGCCTCCGGACGCCACGAGCAGGATTGTACGGCTAGGTGCTGGTTTTGAATGTGTTGGTGTCAAAACTTTTCAAACCCCTTGACAGAGGAACCATACCGGGCCAGGTTCGTACCACGACTGTAGCAAGATAGTCAGTCGAATCCGGACCGTTTGCTGCGTATAGTCTTGCGTGTGTTTGAGAGCGTGCGGTATCATTTGGTTCTCGTTGTGCGTTTCCTATGATATTTGGTAACGATACCTCAAAAGTGAAAGGTGTGATATGGAAAAATTGAGTGGCTGAATCTGAGAATTGGAATTGGTAGTTTTCCTTGTCATCGCCCTAAGAAGAAATGTGAAACAGCTTCACACAGCTACGAAAGGAAACACGCAAAAAATGAAGCAGAAGAAGAATAGAAAAATAGTGTCTGTGAAAATGAGTCCCAAACGTCAAGAGATTCCTACACGCGAGATTTGATTGCTATGAAAACAAAATTTTCATTGCCCATACCTGATTCCAACGGCCAGTGTCAGGGGATTCCAGTTGTCTCCATTGGCTCACGTAAGGATTACAAGATGGTAGATAATCGATGTTGAATGTTAGTCGCGGGAAAGGATTGTCCGGAGGGATTATAGAACGACGTGAAATTATGGGTCCTGCAATAATTTCAAACTGTTGGCAGGGAATCAGGAGTAACAGCTTTACCAAATTTAAAAGAAACTCCAGTGTCAATGTGCTAGTGTCCAACGGAAACGGTTTACGCATCAGAGAATTTCCGGGGCTAATGGCCGTCGTCAGTGATGCAGTCAGTGAAGTTGTGTGAAAGCGGATAAAGTGCATTTTAAAGTTTCTAAGTGTACAGCTCAGTTTGAGAACGCGAGTAAAAGTTTGTGTATCTAATGAAAAATATTTTCATGTAAAATCGGAGATTGGGGAATTTGTAAATCGAAGAATATTTGTTCAACACATTGAAGCGTTATTCATTGTACAGCCCTTTCTTTCAAAGTTCGGAACTCCGAGCGGCTGTTAAATAAATGTTTACATAATCCAAACATCCTGAAAGCCCTTCCTAGTGCTATACAAAAGCATGAAAGGTTAAAATGCAATTTTGCGATGATTTTAGCTACATTTGAATGCTCGAGACGAGCTTAGTATATAATATTCAAAATAAAGTACAAAGCTGTAAAATTTATGAAAATGTTTACGACAGCTGTCCCTGTTTCCGAATATATATTTTTTGTTTTATCGATAAAACTTAGGATCAGTAGCACCACTACAGGCTCTTCGTGTGGCGAAAAGCAAGCCCAACAAAGCAAAACTGTCCTGGAACGGAAGATTTATGCTCAAGCAAAATTGGCTCGGTGTTTCATTGAGATCCTTCGGTTTTGCAAATACGTTGTCACTTTGGAGCCATCATGTAGTGTGACGATGGCTGTTAGTGTCTTCACTGAAGGCAAATTTTTGGCACACATGACCAAAAACGAACAGAGCCTAGGAGAATAATCTATTCGTAATGTAGCTCTAACACGTTTTAAACATTTGGAAGTGTACGTATAGTACGTGTCTGCTAAGTCTTACCGCATAAAAGGGAAAGTTTCACTGGTCGTAAAGTATTTCCAGTTCAGTGACGATGAACTTCAAGGACTGGGAACTCTGAGACGAGTTCTCTAGTCTACAGTAGTGTGCTTCGTGTGCAATACATTGAGGAAAAAAAATTGAAGACTAAATGGCTGACCAGCGCTAGGAACATTTTAGTCGTTCTTTTTATGCGTTTCTTGGATGCCCTAACAGGAGAGACACATGCTCGCTGAAGCTTACGCGCTTGTAATGAAGCTGTCGTTAATATTTCGTTTCTTTTTGCATTCCATCTTCGTGGGTGTGCGGGTTCTTAAGGGAAAAAGTACCCGAAGAAAGAAAGTTTTTGTTGAAAGGAAACCCTAATCGTTTGTCAGTGCGATGTGCAAGATTTGTCCAATAGATAAATCAATTGGCAATGTAATTGACACGTTCTGCTACGCGGGGAAACTTATGTGATTTCAATTATGGAAATTTAGGTACAATTTTAGGTACAAATGTATCACCACGAATTTACAAAGAAAAAAATGCCATCAATGTTCCTGTTGCATATGACTCGGAGATTCCTTGCGAATCTAAGGACGTAAAGGATGCCATTGTCTCACAGTGGTTATTTAATAGGCTGTTTGTCACGACGAGGCTCGGTCGTGTGAAAGAATGATGAAAGCAAAAGTAAAACCTGAAAAGTGTAGATACTCTCATCATTTATCATGGACGGAAATGGTTACAGTGTCAAGAAGCAGAGTTAAGGAGACATATGTATGATTATGTTAGTTTAGGTTTGTTTTTTGTCAAAAACTAGACTCACAAGACACAGGAGATGGTGTAATAATTTGTCATGTCTCGAACCTCAAGCATACATCGCGAACCTAGCATTCACTACGTTAAAGTACTTGATTACGAGGGACTTTAACATCTATCCATCGTTGGAACGCTTTAGTGCATGTGTACTTCGCCTTGAAAAAGCATCGTATTAATTTTTAGCTTAGAATAATTAACATTTTATGTAGTACACGTAGCAACTTGAACGATGGGGGCGTTATTTTATGCTCAACTTACAAGAACAATAAAAAATGAAGGTTTATTTATGTTTGCATAAATTGCGCTCATACATCTTTGACTCCCGTTCCTAACCCCGTGTACGTGCCGTTTAGGAACTTTATGCCCAAACCTCGAATCTCCAAAACGGAAATCAATTCTCAACGGCATTGTAGCTCGTTTGCACGCTGCTGCTATATTGTATGATGAATGTAGTCTTATTTTTCATCTCTGTTTTCTGCTACCTTCGTTGGCAAGTTTCTGCGCGATGTTAAAAATCGAATGTTGTTGGCAAAAGTGCAAAAGTTGCAAGCCAACAAAACATTGCACGATTAAACCCATTAGTCATCAGCTTTGATGTTGTGTTTCAAGTACAGTAGCAAGGATATTTTGTTTGTACTGCACGCGGAATGATCTACGAGAGATCGGCCATTTAAAACTGGTGTGGTAATTGCTACTTTTTCTTCAACAGGACGAGAGCCAATTGTATTGTAGCGAGTGAATTTGTAATTAATAACAATAAAACTAACAATTCAATTTTGATTAGTTAAAGAATTCATGTGATATTTTATGAATCTAAAAAAATATACTGTGTGTAATATTTAAATTACTATCCAAGTGATTCGAAAATGGTTTGAAACACAATTTGACTTTCACTGACTGACTTTGTCTTTCTTCAAGCTTTAGCATGTTTAAGAAACGCCAGAAAATCACGAAAGAATGAGTTCCTGTCATGCAACCGTGCTTACTTATGACGTGGACATGCAATGCGATAAGCAACAAAGGATACGAGCAAAACAACAAATATAGTACAACGGAAGGTACCGTAGTCAAGGCAGGCTATGGGAGTATGGGCTGTTGAATCCATTTATTATTTTCTTACTTCAGTTCAGTGTAACTGCCATATGGTAGTTGGAAAAAAATAAGAAAATTCCTAAGGGCGAGTAAAAGAACGTGTTAGAGCTTTTGTGTTGTTTTGACATAGAACATTACAAACAAAAAGCGTATCAGGAAGTTGGAAACTCGAATCCATTACTGCAATTTGATGGATAGCTATGAAGAAGCCTGGCTGGATTTAAAATAAGTTCAGCTACGTCAACCATTCCATCTTCAAGCTTCGCGCTATTGAAGAAATATAGTATGTTCCTTCTTTTCAAAGTTTATTTTGTTTTTATTTCCTTACACATCGGAAGCTACCGTATGGTTGCCATTCTAGGTACAATTTCTAGAAACCAAAAACATTACGAACAAAGAATCGATAGAAACATCTTCAGTACAATCGTGCAATCGCAGCTAACCGTAACGATTTGTTAATCGTTTGTTGCCCAAATCGTTAGCCTACTTCTAAACGAGCTTGTTGAAAAGTGCTGTGGACAAGGCAGGATCTTCAAGCAGGAGACATAATTTCCGATCGATTGCGCCCATGATTTGTTCGTTCCCTCTCCCTCGTAATCATTGTAATCATGCTATCCCCGTTGCGGTAATGTGTTATAAATGAATTTGGTTATAGCGTAGTCCTCTTCGGATGGCTCCGATTGTTCAAATGATGAGACTTAAAGTGTAAGCAAAAGGACGAAGGCACATTGCGAAATCCGAAAAATTTTCATCGTTAGGAAAATAAATCATTACATGTAGAAATAATTGTAGACATATTTTGACATTTATTCACAATGTTTTAAATTGTATCGCCATGTTTGAGTAAAAAGTATGTTTTGATTACTACAAACGAATGAATCAAACTTGGTACTTTTTGTTGTTAACGAAAAGCATCTTTGTGTTTCCCATTTGGAGCATAGACATCTAAGGCTGACCACATCAAACGAAACGTAATATCATCGCAAATCACGCAATCGATTACGTCAGTACTAACTTTTCCATTTCTCTACTCGTATTTCATGTGACTTTGACATTGAGATGAGCGAAGGCGTATTATTTTTAGAAATCTTTTGAAATGTTGGAAAAACAGTGAACACATTGAAGATGCTGTTTTGGTGAATTAAAAAGGCATGTTTCGTTGTATGTACAGAAATCTGCGTAAATTATTTACGTCATTCAAAAATGGTTGGCCAATCCAAATCGTAAAACATGCATATCAAAACCACTGCTTTCTACCAGATAATTTGGTAAGACCTGTTATTTTCATATTCCATATTGTGTATTGTGTTTGAACTCCATCGCACTGAGTTGAAGTCATATGACGTTGTTTGCCGTTACATTTACTAACGGAAACGTTCATCCATCTGTACAAGCTCATTATTGCAAATACCGTTTCTCTCCAACGGGTAGTCTTTACTGTCCACAGAAAAGTGTATCTAATTGACACTATTGTCGGGATAGCTACCATCACTGTAAAGTCGTTCTGCCCTGGTCTTCTGAACAGCATATTGTGGGAGAATCAAAACAACGTTCGAAACAATATCCCATTTGTGGCATATGATTATACGATCGTTGAGCCTTCGTCGTTCGTGGTTTATAAATGCACGTACATCGATAGGAACAACTACGGAAAGGGTTTGCCCGTGACAGCCTCTGTCCCGCATTCGAACAGGGAAATGCATTGTAGGCCAACTCCCACCTCGACTCGATGACACGGTGGCGCTTAGAGCCCGTGGGATATTAGTACCGTACTGCGTACTGGAGAGCATTTCCTTCCACTGTGCAACTGGTGACCAGCGCGGTGCTGTTCTGTATGTCATCTGGGTAGTTTTCAATAAAACTTGAACTCTGTGTTTTGACTCACTCTCATACCGCACTCTTACTTCCCAGTTTAATTAACATACGACAAGGAAGGCACCCAATATCCTATGTTGTAGTACAAAAAAAAAAGAAGGAGTGATGAAAAAGTGTTGCTATTTTCGAATCATTTTCATATTCGTAGCGATGTATCTTCGGTGTATGAGTTTTCGCCAATCTTGCTGTCAGTTTAAGCTCTGCAGTATTCAGTTGATAAATTTCCTACCTTTATTATACATTTACTCATCATATACGAACTATATGGGCCTCGTGGATATGAAGCTCCCGCAGGCGAGTTTATTGCACTGTTTTTGCTGGAACGTACGTGCAATGGGATGACACATCGTAAGCCCATTAACAGACATTATAACATTAATGGCAGGATCATAAAGAAAGTGTGCAAAATCACATGCTCTCACGTGTTTGTGGTCCACAACACGGGAGCACAGAGTGTTATGACCCAGCAGCATTGCACTAAGAGGATTGTGGTTTAATGATACACTTGTCTTTTGTGTAATGGGTGTTAGTTGGATGTTTTTTATTGTATTTTAAGAAAGTAGATTTGTGATATTACTTTCTGCTGTAATACTCTGAACAATGATTTATAATTATAAATATAAATGGTAGCTTTTATTATGTGAGAAATAGAAACTGAGCATAATATTTTTGTACAACAAACCTAAAAATATTTACTTCCTAAAACTTTCAGCATCATAAAATAGCCGTAAGTTATCATAAGTCCACTGCCATCGTACAGAGCATTCCTATAGTGAGACAAAGCTTTTGTATTAAATATTCTCATGCGCAGCAACTTCCACCATATGGTTGGAATACGAAATGATTTTTTGCAAAGGGATAAGTGTTTCTCACGCTTTTGGTATCCTTGGTTTGTTGATTCGTTGTCCAGCGGCACAAAATGTCTTTACGGTACAGGATAGAAGGAAAGAAGTACAGGAGAAATTTGTGCTGGTCAATAAATTTGACCAGATGTAGGGTTCTCATCTTTCACCTTGCACTCCTTAACGTCAATCTGCTACGACAAGAAGCAGCTATCGTGGTTGAATAACTAAACTTGATAGGAGGGTGAAGGCTTATAGATTCTTCTATCTTTTGAAGGCAAGTCCGTAACCAAGATCAGTTATCGGTGGATTTATGTGTAGTGAGTTTTTGGTTGGAATAGGATCTTAGATCGGGTATTATGCTAAGCTTAGTTTATTTATGTACATTTTGTGTATATGCACATATACCACCGATCAGAAGAATGTTCGCTGTTCAAGTGACTCTATTTAGAAGAATAATTGTAATATTGAATATCATTTTGAGTGTGAACCAAACAGTAAAAGAAATAAGCACTCGCAGTGTGCTTCAAACTCGCGAGGTCCCCGCCGGTTCAAAGCTCAATAGAGAAGCCAAAGTGTGACATTTATAAAACACGACTAAATGAATAATACACAAACAAAACTAGTTACAAGAGAAGGAAAACAACGTGTGAAACAAACCCGAGCAAACCTTTCTTGGCACAAAAGGTGGAAGAGAACTTAATTTATTAACAATCTCTGGGATGAATGCTTGATTTGCTTGTATTAAAGAATAATGGAGTGACTAAATCGCGACGATATCCACATTACGTTGAACAAGTCCAACAAGTTCTATTCAAGATAAGCCCTTTTTGAACAATTTTGTTGCTTTATTGAATCGTGAATTTCACCTGGACCGTTTCTTTGTACACAGGATTGATCGATCAGCTGCTTTTAGACACGATGTAATCAATAATAGTAGCTGTGCCAAACATGGCAGTACTTTACGGTTGTAGTATCAAAAATAAGAATAAGACGATTCATTCAGCCCAGATTTGACTTTGAACATAAAATGTCGCAATTTTTTCATTAGCTTTCGAGATTAAGACCTAGATAAAGATTAATCAATCGAATATTGATGAGATACATAAACAATCACCAAAGCAAGATACAAGGATCGTATAGAAAGGCTCTCGACGAGGTGATTTACAACCTTCATCAGGAGATTAATTTCGAAATTCCTTTTAAATCGAAGCATAACTTCAAAGCTCCATCATTCTCGACAAAATGTTAGAACACAATACATTATTTATGTTCTAGTCAAAAAGCTCAGGATTCAATACACATCCTTGTTAGCTTGCTGTCTTACAGCGAAGTTTTTACCATCCTAAAGTGTTCCATGTGCGAGCATTCTCAGGTATGGTTGGAAACAGAATAAATATTATCGAACAAACCTGTCCTGTATGAAAAGTCCACATAAGTATATCGAGAGAGAGAGTAGATGCTTGCACTATTTATGTAGGTCAAATTGAGTTTTTTCATCTGCTTTGAAGTATAGTGAAACATTGACATCCTGGTATGTTCTGAAGTCACTTGTTGCACCCATATTGACTGAGAAGTGACTTATTTATGGGATTAATACGTTTGGCCGTACTTACCCTCATATTAGAGCAACGAAATGGCTTTCACCCTTTCGTTACATTAGTTATACCCTCATGCACATTGGCATTGACATGCATTCCTTTCTTCGCTTAGTTCATATTTGCTATCGCGAACCATTTAATTTTAGCAAGAGAATCAACTAATTGACTCTAGCTGAGCGACGTAATAAAGTGTGTTTGTTAATGACGGGTACAGCAAATGATTCACAATTTTGTTTCATTCGTTGGCCATAAACATGAGCAATCTATGGTCTGATAATACCATGCTGAAACGTTTGTAACCAATTTCGAAAGTAAACGGATGTACGCATACTTCAGGGTCTTTTCTTATTCAGGGTATTATTTTATTCATCTGCTTGTTCCATTTCCTGCTTTTTCGATGCAAATTACGTGTGAATTGTGATCTAACATTTATCAAATATGTTCGAAATAGGTTTATAAACATAGGCAATTCTCCACTACTTTCGTTACTGCGTAAAATTATTGTTTCTTTGTTCGAATGTCTTTCTCCATTCAGAAACCATTCCCCATTCAGTGTCCTAGTAGATATGTATAGCTACTGTTGGTTGGATGTTTGACTTTCGAATGCTTTACCGGTGACATCACTTTGAGCTGGTGAGCTGTGTTTTAAAAATAGTGTGGGAGGCTGCATTACAGGATGGATTGGGATTTTAGTAAAATAAATTAAAAAATAATCATCATGCGAATGATCTAATGTTCTTCATGTAGAGTACATTTTTCTAGCAAATCTCGCTTAAGAGATGGATATTTGAGGAATTTGTTTGTTTAGTACAATAAAATATTTGTAAACGAACGGTGCAGTAAGGTGATGAAAATGGAGAAACGCAATTAAAAGGGTGTTTGGCCATGTCAGTGAAGCCGTATGCTCTCAAAATATTCTGAAAATCATGAGCTAAAAGTACGCGAAGGTGGTCGGTGTTTATTGTGTTTCTGTGCGTAGGATTTTGTTGTGGAGGGCCGTGATTTGGGAGTGGTTATTTTTTCTTCGCTGTGTTTGTGTACATTTCTCTCTGTTTGTTGGGTCTTGCTCAGGCAACGTTGGGTAGAAAAGCCTGGAAAAACGTACCGCATGGAGAGGGTCCAAGCGTAGTGGTTTTGATTAATGCAGTGTGTTGAGGATTTTGCTAAAGTCGTGTGACGACAGCATTTATAGCGTGTGTGTATGTGTATGTGTGTGTCCTCGGTTATGTGCGCAAGGCGGGGAGCAGCCCGAAGCAGGTTCTTCTCGCGGCTGTCTTGTGATCAGTCAGTGGAGTAACGCCAGCTGGAACGAATTAGCAGCTTGGTATACGTCAATAAATCCAGTACATCGTAGATCTTCATCTGTGGAGTATATCGCCGTATTACGTTGCAGTGGTTTAGTAATTCAATCATACAAAAAGTGATTCAATTCGTTCGATGTTGGTATGAATATATGAAGTGAAGCATAAAAGTGAAGAGTAAAGGTTTTGTTTTATACATAACTGTATAAATTGGTAGTTAGCTTTGAATCAATGTGTCTCAGCAAAGTGTCGCGCTTTTGTCTAGGGTTTGTATTTGCAATGCGGTTCCGTCGATCGTTCGCCAGCGAAGCCATTGTGTGAGGTATGGCAGTGCGTCGAGCAAACGAAGCAGAAGAAAACGGCAAAGTGGTAGGATTTGGTTGGAGCGTGTGGAGTAGTGTTAGGGTTGGATGGCGTAGCGGTGGCTGGTGGGAAAGGCAAATATGAGCAAATTCCGTATCAGTTACAGTGCTTTGGGTATGTCCGAAGAAAGTTGCAACTCGACCAGCAGTGCGAAAGCATTACGAATCGTTAATTTTCCCCCAGAAACCTTCGATGGCACACCGTTGGAGGGTTCGAGGAGGGGCTCGAAATTTATTCAGCGACCTCGCTCGATGTCCGCCTGGAGCGATATCAGTCGCAGCAGCATGCGGCTTGACGAACGGTAAATATCGGCTAATCCTGTACAAATCCAAATGGTTCAGCTCGGTTAGAAAAAAAAAAAAAACAGATTTTGACTAATGACACATAATAAAGGAAATTTGTGTTTCATTTGATCAGAAAAGAAAGCAACGATTTTAAAGGTTATGATTTATGAGTGGCATAGCTTTATTTCTGAGTTTGAGTTGAACAAACATGATTTTTTTCTTATCAACAAACTAAATTGCATTGAATTGAAGCTGTACATGCTAATGTAAGCATTTGTAACAAACAGCAAAGAGGTTTTTATAGCAAAGAAAATAAATGTTACCTTTTACAGTTTTATTTTATTCTGATGTGATAATCTGTGCTCTTAGGATTCAAGCAATTTAAATCCTGAAAAAGAAAGAGGCTCTAGTCGTTTGTTTGTGCAGTGCCCTTAGGTATTGTGCGCCATGCCAGCATTGCGATAGCACTAGTAGTATTATGTAGAATGAGATGAGATGAAGTGCTTGATGGCATGGTCACCGTCACAGATCCTGGTGGTGGCAGCAAGCGTTTATCTTTTACAGGATCAGTATACTCGTGTATTCATCGTTATCCAATGTATATGGCTCATTATGAGACTGGTAGTTTTTTCACTCATTTTTGCATTGACTATTTACTCTTTTTGATGGGTATTTTTTTCTTCTATTCTCTTCACAGGTAAGCAATACTTGTAAAACGATTGTCTTCCACCCGAGCAAAACGGAAGTGGAATCGGATGCTATAACAAGGAGAGAGCACCATGAGGCAAGTTAGACTTATTCCCACCCTTAACATTTGTTCGACACGGGCTTAGAGCCGAAGCGACAACGGCGCTGTACTTTACACGACAGGACCGGAAATCGAATCTCATTCGGATCGTTTCCCCGTACTAAGGACCTCTCGAGATTGTAGTGTCATACGAGAAGAATCTCAGATGAGTACGCGTCCGGCTCTCGGAGAGTTGTATTTGCTGTGAACATTTATTTAACCAACATGCTGCAGCAGTTTTACTCGTAACCCATGCCCAACTTGAGAAAGAAGGGTATATGGTAAAAGTGCTGTAGGAATTTCTTAAGCAACCAACCATCGCGTTGCATGTGGACAAGCACGCTGTACATAATGAATATTAATCACCTGCGTCGATGCATAACCTCCATTCCATCCCGTATGTCATGATGCATCGACACGTCGCCTTCGTGTCCACCGGTTATAATGCAAAACATGTCCCGCTCGATATTAACTTGTGGAAGGAAACATGTTTCAGCTTCTTCAAAGTTATCGAAGACGTGTATGGCCATGGACGTTCGGTTGGTGACGAGTAAAATGCTTACTATTACGCACACGTTACACAACTACGCAATTATGGAATTAATGACTAAAATAATATGGAAACAGCAAAGAAAAGAACGTGATTGACATTGACCTTGACATAGTGCGCCCGATATTAATTGCAAACAAGGTACAAATGTTCTTCGCAGTGTGGCATCACTGTTTATAGACCGGTTTTATGGAAACATGCGGCGCAACGAATGCATTTACTAGCTCTCACTGGAGGGTCAGCTGCAGGGGTAACGAACCCCGGTTAGGAGTAACTCATAGCTGAGTGATCCACATGCGCACTGGTAGCATGAACTTGGAGTGAATGCTGCTGCAATTGACAGTTGCCAATGGGGAACTCCATGTACGCATAATTCACTCGCTAGTAAATATATTGCTACGAGAAAGTTCGTTGATATTATCAATGCTTCATAGTGAACTTCTACGAAAGCTCTGTTGAGATGAGCTTATTTCGAAATTAACAGCTGTGCCATTTGTGCAGACTCCGTACATGCAACAACATAAGAATCAATATTCCAGACACAAAAGCTTTGCTGCTTCTTTAGACTGTTTTGAAATCGTTCTGTCCGTTATTAACCATAAAGAGGGAATTTGAATATGTTTCCAACTTTACAGATTAGGGGTCGCGGTTTGATGTAGACAGCAAGCGCATAGTGACAGTTATTTTCGGATGCTGGTTATCGTACAAGGGAGTGCAATTTCTACTGCGTGATCATCTACTAATCTCTGGTAACAATTAATGCATAGTATGTGCATGCTTCCAATAAGTACCTACCAAGAAAGCATCTCATTAACAGAAATATTATCGTGGCTTTTTGCTGCTTTACCTTCATCCTTGTATGGTACGAGGTACAAAAATAGAAAAAATATATTTGTTTTCACCGTTGGCATTTATTGCTCGTGACGGTGTGGGCAATCGTTAATTAGAATTTGCCTTTTAGCTTTCATTGACCACGTGAGTCGGATCTTAGTCCACAGACCGGGATGCACGCTGGTACCACTTGCGTGGTAGTGAGAATATATTCAGCAAGCACATTTAGAGCGTAAGATAAAATGTGTGCTCGTCTTTCGTTTACACACCTCGGAGGTAAATGCATTTTGTAATAAATCATTCATTTTTGTTCCTGCTTTTGTACCGTTCACGGGATATGAGGGTTTGGGAAGCTTTGGCAATGATTTAGAAGCAAACGATTCAAAGAAACAAAAAATCGAGGCATGTCAAAATGGGATAAATAATTAATGCAATAAAGTTTAAGTGCTGCTGGTGGTGGTGAAGACCATTGCTACCAGGGACATATGCAAATAGGCTAGTAAAAATGCAGAAAGGTGTGTGTTTCTACCCAGAAGTCTGCTTCTGTGGCTCTTGATTTCCTTTGTATGTTTTATGGCTTATATGGTCAGATCGTTGTGATACACTGTACATTTTTTTCTTGATTCCATTTGACGTCGATAGCATTTTGTGAAGCAGAAATGAAATTCCTTATGTGCATAAACCAACTGCTGTTAGGATTGTTAGTAGAAAGTGTAAGTGACAAAAGGTTGAGGGTGGCATTGAAATTAAGCCAAAGGTAAAACAAATCAAGCTTGGCCTCAAGGTCTCGTGACGGAGCGTTAATTTTTCGTTCCTTTCTGAAACCCTCTGATTATACGGCTACACGCAAAGTATTGATAAAAATAGATTCATTTAAATGTACTCAAGGCATTGCGTTTTAAGGGCGGCGTTAGCCATTCTTTTTGGCTATCGATTTCAATCGTCATTTCCTGTGCATATTCCTTCGCCTTGTTGCATAGTTTTTACCTTAGAAACCGACTCAAATAAAGTTGAACTGAGAATACGCTTTAGCTTCATTCTAACTTCAATTAGCCTCTCTTCTTTTTCATCTTGCAATGAAAACATTGTTCGTTAGTCATTATTTAACACGATGTTTTCACCCGCCGTTGCACAAATTTCGCATAATGTTGAGCCTTTTGTTAACATATTAAAGGTAGTTTGGTGTGGTTTATGAGCTGTTTTTTTCTTTTGCATTTGCTTGCTGTTTTATTATTTCTTGTAGCGTCGCTGTGTTGTAAAGTTTCATCTCTTTTCTCTTACCCTGGGGGCAGCTGGTAAACATGTTTCGTGCTTGTTTTTGGAAATACCTGCCGGGCGTTTTTAGGAAGGGGTGACTTTTCCATAGGCTTGCGTTTTCTACAGATGTAATGTCGTGTTGAGATCATATGCTTACCGAGCTGCTGAAAAGAAATGGTATGCCACAAAGAACAGAATACTGTTTCTTAGAATAATTAACATGCCTCGATTGTGATCCTAATGGCGAGACAATATTACCATCAACACTGAAAAGCTTTCGTCTCGCATGATTCTTTACTTGTTAGCCGGGGTCAATGGTTCGAGTGAAGAAGAGAAAATATCCATCCTATTCAAATATAAAATCATGACCTTGAACATTTTCAGTACGTTCAGTTTCTACGAACTTTTGTTTCTTTTGCAATTGTAATATTTCAATGGTTTACAAATGGTCTAAGAAACCAAAATTTGTTGTAAATAAACCTGTTTTAATGATATCACAAGAAGAAGAAGAAAAATTAATTGTATTCAACAGGCTTCTGTTCCAATAGCAGAGAAAAGGTTATCCGTTCAGGCTGAATTAATTGAATGATATTTTCAATTTATCCCTGCAATTAAAATCAACCATCATGATCATCGTGGAGCGAACGGGAAACTACTATTTGGTCCATCGTATACTGGCCCAGATACATGAGCTCACGATTGTTTACATTTTCTCACTCGTTAAACGTTTATTTACAATCTTCTCCAACAGCACGATGCGTCAAAGCGCGCTTCCCCACTATCTCATGATGGTTCTATCCATCGGTCGACGTCGGTAAAATGTTAAAAAAATGAGGGTATTGGTTGAGGTATAGAAAGCAATGAAAACTGTCCGTACAGTATGATGCAGAGGTGTGGAATAAATGAAGTAGATCTTTCATCATTCACACCAGTGCAAAGTTCCTCAGACATCGGTTGAGATGCGGCATCATAAGACGCTTCATTGAAGGGAGAATAACAAAACGGGTTTTTTTTTTCTTTGATGAGGCAACAATTCACAATTCCCATCGAATGTTACCTGCAAGCAAAGCTGAAAGGAAGGTATTGGATCATACTTTTTAATTAAATATTACATGCCTCATTAAGATCAGCCAGTAAAAGAAGGAACAGGTACAAGTGGCAGGTGAAAAGTGACCTAACGCTGGCTGGTGATTTTACGGCTTGTATCTTAGTTACAAACTGTTGATTCCAAAGTGTAGTTTCCTGCTCGCTTGCGGAACGTTTAGCAATTTCGGTCCAAGAACAGAAACAGATCACATGCATTAATACCATACTAAACGATGAAAGGAAAAATGACATGTGATCGATTTTTAAAGAAAAATGTTCCCATCATCGACATGATCGTCGCCACCTGTTCTCATTACACATTAAAGGGCAACAGGTCCTCAATGTCAGATGCCTTTCCCTCCCTCTCTATGGTCCTTTTGCTCCTTGAAATGTACGTATGGCACCTGCTTGTACTTAAAGATAAACATCTCAACAGTGTATTTGAAGACATCAGTCACTTTGGAAAACACTGTTGATTGATCAAACATGATAGAGCGGAGCTGAAGACAAAGATTAATTTGTCAGCATATCGTGTCAAGTAATAATAATGCAATGTCTGTCACTCTGTCTTCTCGTTAGACAAGTTGGCACATACCAGCATTGCTTGCACAATGAAATGAATCTTACTTTTAAATCTACACTTATTTTGCATGAAAACATATATAAGGCAGTTAATGATAGATCAATTAATAGATCCAACAATTACCTTTGGAAATATTGGGATAATAAAGTACATAAAGTACAATTGTTGAATTTACGCTTCATTTAAAAGCTTATTGCTCTATAAACAGTATGAGAAGAACAACTTAAGGTTTATAGCGCTCGGTCACGAAGCCATTAAAGTTCCCTGTGTAACCATCACAAGCATGGGTCTGCTCCAATCAGGCCCAAGTCACATCTTAATCACCAGTAAAGTTTATCGTACAATGGCATAGTTCTGCAACGGAGAAAGTTTTTTATCAGTTTTTGTTGCCAATTCGTTTTCTACACAGAGGTTTATACTGGACCATAGCCAACCAGCATAATGTTTGGGTTTTCGTGTAATGGATGTATCAACACATGACGCTTTGGGATGGGAAAGGAAGCCTTATGGCTGTATTCACTTAGCGAATAAAATCTATTTGGTTTTTGGTTTGGCAAACATAATTTTTATCAATTTTCATGGCACAAAACAAACAGCAACAAAACAATCGTACACCTTTCACCACTAAAATCCTCTGCTAGAAGGAGCTTTTCGTGACGGGGAAAGTAAAATGTTGGTGAAAGTGTTTGCTCAGCAGGAGAAGTTTAAGATTTTATACCTATTCTGATTATCAAAGAGAATAGAATCTTCTCTTCTGTTCTTGACCCGTGAATATCGTGCCTACTTTCGTAACTTCTCCTCCATCATGGGCATTTGGGGCCATTCTTTTGTCATAAGCTCAAAAAAGGTTCGTATTTCCCCTACCGATGAAAGGGAAAAGCTTGTGAGATAAACAGTAATATCAACGGTCTCTTTTTTCCACCTGAGAGATCTATCATTTCCCTTTCACTCTTAGTTTATCATTCATTTCACTTTCAATCTCTAGATGAGATGCGAAGAGCATTGCAGGAGAGGATGTAGTCGGTCTCCATCAAAAGCTTCCAACAGTGTGCGAACAATACGAAAGGAATCATTTCTACTCACGTATGTTTTCGATCATCTATCCTGTCTCCACCCAAGAGAGTAAGGGCATTCATTCTCCCCACAGATGTAAACGATGACGAACTCTAAGGCGATGCCGATGAGAATTGCGGGTCGTGCTCAGCCGAACGTTATAAGCGCCATAGTTGATGCCGGTTCCGAGCACGCATTTCAGTTGCGATCCTAACGTCCCCGTGCACGAAAGTTTGCTCCGTCTGTCGGTACGTGTGCTTGTATGTTTGTGTCTGTTGCGTGCGTGTGCCGGAAGTAGTGCGTCTACTAGTTGGCTTCCTATTCTTCCAGCTATTTTGATATAGTGGTGTCTCTATTCGGGTGCCATTACTAAAACAGATTTCAATCACACCAGATATTACGACTATTTGCCAGTAATCTACATTTCGGGTAGAAATATAAGTAACCTTCCTCAAATGAAGCCGAAATTGATCATCAAGACGGTTGCTATCAGAAGAACGCGGTGAAGCGGATAAATCGGATAAAGCGGATAGTGTGACATGCTACTACATTGTGTCTTTGCGCTAGTGTTTGCTGCCGAGTGAACTTCAACGAGGAAAAAAAAGGAACAAATCATCTTTCGAACTCGGCGGTGCGCAGGGTTCCTAAAACGATAGGCTCTTGGTGGCAAACGGTGCAGGCTTTTGAACGCCTATTGTTTGTCACTTCTTTGCGTCGCGCTCCGTAAGTCAGTCGGTCGTACCGGATATACCGTACCGGACGCTTGTATGGAAAGAAACCTGTGTGCAAGTGTGTGATCATATGACAGCACAGTAAAAAAGCATTTGCAATTGATGCATGTTTGTAATTCGATTTGTGGCTTATCTACAGTGCAGCGCTAAACTCTGGACAAAACAACTTAATTCCCTCTATGTTTTCCGCTCTTTCTCTCCCTCTCTCTCTCTCTCTCTCTCTCTATCATAAACTATAACCATGTAATGTGGTAAACACAGGTCAATAGAAGTGAATTTTTGAATCTGGTTTTTCTTTTCTTCTTAGCTTTTCTTAACACCCGAAAGCGTCATCGATTGCGCTCGAAAGCTGTCTGCTCTCTACACGTATATTATTTGAGTGTCATTAACGTCTATGTAGCGTGTAGATGCGCGTGTATGTATGTGTGGATGACTAAATCAGATCTTTTAGTGTGGCCAGTGTACTACCCAGCAGAATATTAGGAGCTTTTATTAGCTTTTCCCTAATGTCCCTCAACCAAATAAGGCCATCGTTGTGTAAAATCTCCTAGCCAACGGCATATATAAACTGGCCTAATTACAACGCTTCCTTTCTAGTGAAACTGTAGTAGATGCAGATCCATACTGATGAGTGTTTAAACAAAAGAAACCCAGGTGACGATTGTTCTGTTTATAACATTTAACAAACCACCATGCGCCTCCACCGTGCTGTGAATTCATTCGTGTTATTTACGTACTTCCTTCTGTTGTGCAAACTGTCTGTCTTGTGTCGCGACTTGTAAGATTTTCGAACACAAAATATGATTTCCGGTTCCGATCCAGAACCGTGTTTCGAAGCTAATTTCGTTTGTCATCGCTTTTTTTTGTACTTTCATATACCTGCAATGTTTCATATGAATCTTTTCGATAAAAATCTAATTCCGACACACAGATGAAAACCTTACCAGAGCATCTAACCGAATTTATTCAAACCATGTCCTGAAGGTCCTTTTTGCTTTGTTTAACTATTTTCGTGAGGTAGGCTAACATTTTGAGCGATTTCCGGAGGGTGCTTCGATTTTTACCGGATATCGGAGGAAGAAGTGGCTGTGTGAATGTACACTTATGTTTGGATTCTGTCGTTTGTTTTTTTACGTTCGGAAACAGAACGGTCTGTTTCAAGGTCTGACAGCGAGGCCAAGTTCTTACAGATCACCAGTGTTAAAGGAGAAAGTAAATAAATACTATTGCTCGTATTCAGTCCGCCATCCGGCCTAGGTGGTTCGGTGTTTGCACTATGTTGTAGAGATTGCAAACCTGCTGTTCGAATACGGTCAACCACTCTGTGGTAAAAAAATCAATAATTCACCTGGTATGCGTGCATCTTCCGGACAACGTCTGCAAATAATAAATGCATCGAATGTTAGATTTTGTGAATTCAATAATATGTTCATAGGTAGGAATTTTGTCATGATCAAAAAAGATGGATGGACACTAAGTGCAAGTGAATAGGCATTATTTATACCCCTTTCCAGTAGGTGTGTTGATGGTGTATTCGTGCTTAATTGGTTGTATAGTTCATCTAATTATTTGAAATTAATATTGCATTTAAACACATTTCTCCCTTTTGAAGAAGAAAAATTAAATCAAATAATAAAATAGTAAAAATGTCAAACTCGATAACGTACAATACAATAACAACGAGCATTATTTGGTTTTGTTTGCAATACTGTTAAACGTTACACACACGTGCGAATCAATAGGATAGCATTTGTTCCATGTGTACACATGAGCCAGATCGTTCGCTTGTCGGTTTACTTTACCCGGCATTAAAGTGACGAAACTCGTTTTTGACGCTTACTTCAGAAAGACATCAATTTCCTCATCCTTGAGATAAAAGGCTATACCATGAAAAAAGGAATACAATCAGACGAAATACGACCTTGAAAAGATACAAATACCATTCCTCGCATCAGTATTGATGTTGTTTATTTGGAGTGACGCACTAACAAGTTTCAAACGCTCCCAGGATTCGATGAACAGAAGTTGATGATTGGAATCGATCGAACGAGTGACTTTGTATGCTGATAAATGTATCAACCATCTTCATTCCATGCCTAGTGAGATTCTCTCTCAATATCATGCACCTTGTTATTTTCGCAACATACTGTGCTAGCAAATGGGTCCAGAAGGTTCGGGGAAAGCAATCGTTAATCATGAATTGTTCCATAACGAGGAGTCGATCGATCAATGCTTTTGCATCAATGCAAACCTTTCCTGAACGACACAATTACACAGAATTTAGAGCCCCCCGACAACCATCGTATTGGTTGTGATATATTTTTCATTCTGTTTCGAAACTGATCCCGATTCGATCGATTATTTTGATAAGCTGCTTAAGGTCACATACCACCTTAAGGATACAAATACAGTGTAAAACAATGTGAAGGTAGACTTATATATACCATACATCGCTAGAAGTGGTATTGAGTGAAAGTTGAGATAGTTGTCGAGCCGTGAAGATGGAAGCAAGGCTGAATAATAAATAGCCCTCCGAACCATATTGAATGGAGAAATCTCTTGAAGCCAGGATAATAGGGATGAATAATCAATAAGTCTGACAACGGAATGTAATAAACGTGAGAAGTATGTACACGTATACACCGAGAACAATATTCTTTTGGCGTATCAATTAGTTTTTAGTCCCGTATAAAAAAAGGAGTCCCATTAGGAACCAATAAATAGCTGATGCTAGATTTTATCCAATCGTTAATATACAAAATCCTGAATCGGCCGTGATGATGTTCATTGGGTATTGTTAGAGATATTTGCATTCCCTTGATATGGTTATGAAGGCAACGACACTTGACAACTTCTCAAGGGACTCGTTGAAGAAATAGGGTATGTGGTATTGTTTCAGGCAGTCACTCCTACTCCAAGGTCCCTCCGGGGCAATAAATATAGAAAAGAAATATACAAAACGGAACAACCCAACCCTCTTGACTTAAACAATTCGGCAGTTGTGTGCGGTTTTATCTTGAACGGTCGTTTCAAAGTTGAGTTTCTGTACGGTCAGTTGGAATGTGCCTTTTGTATTTTATTTTTCATTTGAAAAATGTATCCCTGGGAGGTAAAACGAACAAGTAAATCACAAATGGAAGACATTTGTTTGTGTTTGATTTCAATTATTCAATTTTGAAACGTTCATCGTTTCCGGCGTCCATTGCACGCGGTATTGAAATAAAAGCTCTTCTGAGCCATCTGTTAAGAGTGGGGTTTGGTGATTCATTAGACAGAAAGGGTACGTGTGCGTCCTAGAGTCGTTCGGTCCTGATCTTGATTGGTTTGCTTTTTTTACGACTGCAAAAGGTTCAGGAAGATGAAAATGCTCAAGTAAGCGCAGTAGAAGCTTACTGTTGGCCGAAGACTAGAAGTAGGTCGTTTATGACAAACTTATACAATGCTACAAATTAGAGGTAATAAAAATGTAATCCAGTTTTCATCGTCGTAAAGTTTTTACTTCACTTGCTTTGCAGCAAGCCACATGAAATATAGTTAATTAGCAAACTACTTCCCAGGCTTCTCCATTTACCTTTCATCTCCAGCAGTGTGTTCAACAGTTCCTACACTCATGCAACTCTGAGTGGATCGAGTTAAAACACGCACCTCCGGCTAACATTCGGCAGCACATCTTCTAGATGGAGATTATTATTTGTTGAAATTAGTCAACAAATGTTTGTTTACATTGTTCATCTTCGTCTACCGAGCTGGCTAGCCGATTTATTTACGTACGGTCCATGAACGATTGCGCGTTCGTGCGTGTCATGCGCCCGTGGTGTATTATACGCTCCCAGCGGACCTGTAACGTAGTGGAACCCATAAATAACTGGAAGAAACGCCCCATATTCCCAGTTCAGCAGAACGAAATCGATCACTGTACAGTGTGATGCTGGACCACCTTGAGACCATGTGAAGAAACCGATGGCTATTATTGGCGCAAAATATTGCAGCTTGCGGAAATCAGCTGGTTGTATCATTTCTAGTAAGCAGCAGGTCATGAAATGTCAATAAATTACTCACGCCGAACTAACTGTTTGGACCCGTGTGCGTCATTCTGGTATGCATAATGTTAGAATAGAATATTTCATCGCCACATGGGTTGGAGCTTCATTATATCATAAAATACCTGAAAGTAAACTTTAGTTCAAAGTTTGAGTATATGCAGATGGGATACTTGTGTGGTTATTTTAAAATACATTTAGTTTTGCCTACCTTTTTCCGAAATAAAATAAATCACAAGCTGATTTTTGTATACAAATCAAACTCCCATACAAACTCCCATGCAAATATCATAAACTTACGCACAAAACTCGCTTCTTGAAAAATGAAAAAGAGAAAAATGCTTAAAAACAAGCCAATTATACGAATCGCAGATTTAGAGAGGATTTCATGAACTATTTATGAACAAACTAATATTGGCGATGATGCAATCAGTGCATACTAGACCTCTGAAATCCACCGACCAAGAATTTCGAACCAGTTTTGTTTTCACCCGTCCTGTCAAAATACAATGTTTCCCCTTGTTTGATTGTCAATTAACAAGGAATGAAACCGCCTGGTCTTCATACACTTTAGTTTAGTGGAACGTAAAATTGGGTAGCACTAAAATATTTCAAATGTTTGCTTGTAAGACAATTTCAGTCTATAACTATGTAATTCTTATCGCTTAATCAACAATTTACCTGTGAAGTCTGCAACAAGTTTTACAACACTTTGTCAACTTATGGTAGTTATCTATCATAACATAACAAGACAACCCATAATGGAATCGAAATTATTGGGTTTGTTTTGATTCGTACTCTGTCATTGCCATCAATGCCGAACCCAATGATGCCTGTGTGACAAAATGGTGGGATCTAAAAGGGTACATTGGAATGTCTTGTGAAGTAGTCACGAAGCGCGAATAGAATACCTTGTTATATTCATTATTTTGCTTCCCATGTTGAAATGTCATGCGAAAAACGTAGGGCGGAACAAGTCGGTTGATGGGCTCGATTGTGCTTTCGTTTTGTCCTACTTTTATCGTATCATTCAATCGTATCGGTTCACCATGATTATAATAGTCTTTCCTGCTATATCGTTGACTGTCTAACAATTGCGTCAACGTACCATCGTTGTATATTCTGGCAGGTTTTTTTTGCTCAATGTTTCTCATTTGCACGTATACCATCATATAAACAAATCACATTACACACTCCATGAATATAGACAGCCACATACTCACTTTCGGGTAGCGTTGAGGCTAGTAAAAGCGCAAAAAATAATCGTAATAATAAAACGTTACCGTGCTAATTTTGCATGTTTCCCAGCATCGTCCACAGAGAAGCTGTGATGTACTTGTAGTGCAGAGATGGTCCACTTTGGTGGTTGGCGAGAGTGTGAAGAGCAAGCAATGTATTCATCAGAATCGTCGACAACAGGCTTACTGCTTTTTAGCTGGTTGTTTTCGGCCCTAGGGGTTGTTTGTTTAATATGAGCCAGGAATGAACTCTCCATCGCGTATTCATCCTTGAACCAAAGCGAAGAATTCTCGTCGGCGAACAATAACAGCATCTTGTATATTGCTGAAAAGTCACTATCTGGCACGGGCAGTTGTTTCCAATTCATTAACGGACATCCGACATTCAGGGGAGTTCGATTGTGAATTTGAACAGTTATGTTTTCTCAGGAAGAATAGCTTGTAAACAAACGCGTTGTAGATACCCTACAGTTGAATATAAATTAGCAAATTTTGAGTGCATTGTCAAACAGTAACCTTGTAAAATCTTAAAATGCCACACCAAATGTACAACCTCCACAAAAAGTTTTCATTTGTTATTTCCATTTGCCATCATCGTTACCTGTTTTGACGAAACTAGGTCAGAACTTCTACATTGTAATTCTATGCATCTGATACTTCTCTCGTGTAATTCAATGAGGCAAATATTTTTCTACGACGATAATGAGAGCTTTGCTCGGTTTAAGGGCTCTCACTTTCTGAAACAGATTGCAGCAACAACCACGGCAAGTGAATTTTCCTTCCAAGATCGCTGGCAAGTGGTCTTGAATGTGCGCTTCTCAATTGATCCACTCGGAAGATACAATAAACGCCGAGTACAAAGCTGGGAAGGCTTGCGGAAAGTCCATTCCAGGGTGTAGAATAAGTTTTTCGAGCATCAAAACATCAGAAGTTAGCTGTAGGTTATCAGGTACATACTATTGTTTGTCTACGTTCTGCGTGCAAGATTCAGATCACAAAGGAATAGTGGATGGTAAGAATATGCTGGGAAACATTGGCACTGTTTGAACAATTTTGAGAGCACTCGTGAACTTATACTGATTGGTTTTGATAACGATAATTGTATGTTGGTCTAGAGTCCGAAATCGTACTTTAGCATCCTTTCAAAGCCTACTTAAATACAATCATCATACGCATTAACCCGTTACTATGTGAAGAGTAATTTTTCCCTCGTGATGCAAGAGCTGTTTGGTTCTGGCATAACAGTGCAGCTTCATGCGTTACCTTAAATGGAGAAGCATGAAAATTCCTTAATGCTTCATTCCTCTCAACGTCCAAGCCCCACCGGAATTGAGAAGTAAGCAAACAAAATGATAAGCTAACAAGTGTACCCAGAGGCGGACGCTGGATAGAAGTTTTGCAGTACATTGTTAAAAGCATGGCGGTGTATAATTGTGGCCATCTCAGGTGGTGCTGGTATTAAAAGGGTATAACGCATCAAAGCGTACGTAGGTCGAGTGGAAAAATGGTTGGTATATGCTGTATAGCAGAAAAGAGCCCGCAATAAATTTCCCATCAAAAGCCAAACAGTGAGGGTCATCGTTGGTGACGTAAATTTATGGTCCCAATGGTGAGGACATTGGCCAATAGCCAATGGTGACCGCTCAATGGTTGTGGTGGATGTTGTGTTTTGGTTGAGTTCAATGGGATGTAACGACATCGAAATTGACCCCTATTAGATGGGACAAAAACATCCAACTCGTCACAAAGTACAGTAGAGATGTTCGAAGACCCACAGGAAATGCGCATGAAAATGGGTTTCGATACAAAAGCTCGAAGAGGCGATCACTTGATACGTATTGATTACGTTTATACATTATTTCGTTTTTCTGCTACAAGTTGCTTAGTCAACTTAAAAAGTTTGGCATATTTAGCAGAGTATTTAACAAATCTGTGATTCTAAATATTTGGTTCCAGTAGTGCAATCCAAAACTGAGTAAAAAATCAAAAACAGTTTAAAACAACAGAAACGTTGCATTAATCTTTCCCCATTGAAAGCAGTAATGACCAAATCGTAACATAAAACAAATCGTGACCTGGAAAATGGCAGCGAAGGTCACGGTGATACAGAAAATAATAAAGAAAGGAATACCTTGTTTGGTTTAATTAAATTTGGCACAATAGCGAAACACAAAACGTGTCCCATTTATATCCGATTAAACATCGGACGCCACCCGACAAGCAGTCCAGTTCAATTCGTCCCACAGTAGGGGTTGACAATTTTTGCTTTCGCTTTCGGTGCCTTTGCATTTGCTGTTCAAGATATTTCTCTTGTGGGGCCGAATCAAGGTATGCAAAATGTGTATCAAATTATCGATTAAACTACCAAAAAGCATCTTTCTCGCAACCGAATAAACAGGAGTTTATTGTAAAACAGCCAACGAAGAACGAACGAACCGGGAAGACACGAGAAAGGATTTAGGTTTAAAAATATAACTAAATATCGATTTTGTCTCGGTTCAAGTCTCTGTCAGATACTCAAATCGGTGGACAAACCAGATTTTAGCGGGGTTAATTTACTGCCGCTTGTATCATCATTTCGGTAAAGTTTACAATTCATTGAATGTTAAACTAGAGATAATTATTGTAGTTGTGCAGTTGCTTGCTAAGTAACATTTCTAGCTACATCATGCATTCATGATTGATATTCATGGATCACATTGCGTTCCGTATAGCTCAGGTATGCAAGATAGAAGTATTAATTATGTTTTCACAATATTGTACCATCTATCTGCAAAAAATAGTCCCGTTTTATTCGCACCACCATTGTTGTGTCTATATAAAATGTAAATATTTACCAAACATTGGCTCCCACACCTTCCGGTTCCAAAGTGAGCTCGGAAAATATTGTGCTACACTTTAGCTTGACCTGAGGGTAAACGTATTTATATGTATGCCTGAATATAGTCGCATTACCAAGATCTGGATACACACAGACCGCTCGCGTTATGATGCGCAATAATGCGATCTAAATTAATGAGCTTATTTTACACCATCATAAACTAACTGACGCTGGTATATAAGAGGTGTTTTGGGAACTGTTGAACCGTATGTTATGTGCGATGGCTCTGTGAATTACCAGTGATTGTGGCTGAGTGAAAGTAGTGGTAGTGTACATTCCATTTCCGTTTACCCTTGGGCATTTGTCGTAGACCTAAAATAGTGATTATAATTTGTAATGAACACTCCTAAATTCGATTACTATCTGAAATTGAGTAAAAAATCATCGACCATCATTGTGCAACAATATCTCCTAATCGACCTCTAGCAACACAATAAATTGGAAGACTACATTGGATCTTTGAAGCGTACGGGGAAATTTAGCAAATGTATGGAAGATGTAGTTTGAATACTTTTGTACCGTTACATCTCACTTGAAATATCCTTATCAGTGAATCAGTTTCGCTACACTTCGCAGTCATCGTAACGGATTCGAATGGAGTCACGTTCATCTGAAATTTTATCCAAAATTGGATCGATTTTCACGCTACAATCTGCATGCAAATGGATGGAGTGAGAACGGCTAGAGTGGCTAAAATAGACAAAGTTATAAAAAGGATGCTTCATAACCTCAGGCATTTCAAGCGCACAGCTAGTGTCACGGCTGATTTCGATGAAATAATCAATCAGACCTCATTATTATGTTGTATAAATAATGCCTTTCCTACTGAAGATCTATCAATGTGAGATCTTATATTGGTTGTTAAAACGAGCGTAAAGTATTGCTAATCTGTTTTACTTTAAACTTACCAAAATGTAAACTTTTTCATTTGGTGCAAGGAAAAGTTTTTGTCTAATAATGACAGGATTAATTGGTTATCGCTTATAGCTTGTGTTTCGCATCCCAAACTTAATTTGAGCCGATAGGCAAGCACTTGGTAAATCCTTAGCCAGGAAGTTTCCAATATTGCGGGCTGCAAAGGCTAACCTCCAACCACTTTTATTGTGTACGTATTCATAGGCCGCCACCAACTTATTCGTTCTATAATTGGACGAATTTTGATGAATGGCGAATCTTCTTTCATGATTCGATATGTTATACAAACGAAAAGATGCTGGAATCTTGAGTGGACATGGAACATGTTACATAAAACAAGTGCTCTCTTTGAAACGATCGGCAATAGAACAGGCACCATTGCCGAAACTTGCTCGAAAGATTAATAATGGCCTTTTAATGCTACACTTTAGTAACTTCAGCGACTCAAGAAAGTTTCATTAACTTTTGCAAGCCTGTAAATGGCTAATTGGAATTTTTGACATACGCGGATGGTTATTTTTTACTGTTGGATAAGGTTCCTTCCTATTTTTTATCTTCTTGCCGATAATGGTACCATTAAGCACATGTCACCTGTATTCACATTTTGGATATTCGTCAATCAGCACCTTGGTATTTGAATGCCGTCGAGAAAAAGTTTTTCACTGCTTCAATTTGTTCCTCAGTAAGCAGTAGACGAGCTAGAAGAGACTTTAAGGAGGAGCCATCAAGAACCGTAACTCGAGCAATGAGTTACATAACTTCCTTTCTCCTGCAGAGGTCTATATATAACATTCCTATACTTTGGTCCTCGACATTTAATTTATTTGTAGTCGAGAATGCTTTCCCTTTTTCAACCCAAGTACCTTCTGCTGCCATTCAAAACGGAATACTAAACTAAAAGACAGTGTTTCAGTAATCTTGTACCTACGGTACCTAGCGCGAACCAGCACCCTAGAGCATTCCAGAGGATTAAAGCTCTGCAACAAACTATGTTGCAAGAATTTGCGTAACATACATTTTTGGGTACACATGTTGTACACCTGAGTTTAGCAGAATCCGTGCAATCTCATATTTTTCCGATCGTTAACTTACGGGTTCCAGATTTGGAATGAGAAATTAACAACTTGATTTATTATTTATCCTTTTCATCTCCGGGATGTGGGCCTTCAACATGACTGCCTTACGGTTCCTCGAATCAGAGTACAGAGAACTTTGAACAATCTTCCATGCAGTGTTTGCTTTGGTTTGATGAAAATCTTGCTTTCTGAATTTGCGACACAAGAATGTTTGTCCAGTTTTGTTACACTTATGCTAGTTCTTTTCAACCGTCCTCAAATTGTGTAACACTTTCAAATCCATCGCTGCCTCTTACCTTCACACTTTACGCTTTTTCACACAGCAGAATTGTTTTCTGGTAACCGACCTTTTTGTGTGGCTTTTGTCAATGACCGTTTATGGGTGAAGAGACCTTTAAAAGAAACCTTTTTTTAAATAAAACTTTTTCATTTATTTTAATATTTACTTGAGCATGTGTATAGACAACATAAACATAAAAAACCTAGTATGATGACATGCAGCATTAGACACTAGCCAACCTTTACTGCGTTGCTTTACAGGTTTGTAATATCTGTTGGCCGGAAGCCATCTGACTAAGTAGCGCCTAAGGAAAAATGTTGAAGAATGCTAACAATACAGAAACACCATTTTTTAACGAGGATAAATGTTGTGTTACTTCGATATCCGGTACTGTCATGATCGCTAGTGGGCTTTACCTGTCCCAAACGCGGATTGTGAGCGTTAAAATTGTATTTTGAATTCTTTTGTGAAAACATGTGCTAAAGTCTCTCACAGTGTGTAACAGGCTGCAGGCCATGTTTTATAGGGTTAAAGCGCCAGCATGTGAACTGTGTGTAGGTAGTACACCCGACAACAGAGCTACGACCCGTAGAAAGTACCAACCGAAAGGAACGAATTTCGCACGATATGTGGTAAGCTTTACGGTCGGTTTAGTTTGCGCGATTAAATTACCCATGGAGCGGCGAGCACAGCACATAACCGGAACGAACGTACACCAATCGACACCTTTCCGTTCCGTTTCGTTTGATTAACATAGCCTGCGCTTAAATGTAGACCATAGTGTCGTTCGATATCGGCCTAGCACTGATGTCACGGGCTGCAGGAATCGTCTCGTTATGGAACGCATCGACCTGTGCCTGTTTCTGGCAGCGCTTGTTTCATCATTACAAGCATCGATTTTGTATTCGGCCTGGAACCAACAACAATGAGCAAACACATCCTTGGGGAACACTGAGTGCAGGGTTGGACGTGGTTCATTAATTTCGTCATACCGTCGGAGGGAAATAATGGGACACAAACAGACAGCCTGTTCGGGAATATACCAGCACATATACGGATACGCTGCCACCTGAATGAACACGACGCCAGTTGACGTTTGGCAGTGGTCAAATGATAGTCGCACAGCGGTGGTCGGAACAGTCCTCGCTCGTCTCGCAAAGGACGCTCTCAGTTGTCTGAAGGCTCTCGGTAAGAGCATCGCTGACGTGCAAGATGACGCCACCCGCCATAGAGGGTGGCATTGAAAATTACCGTTTTTATCTGCTGCCCTGCTTTCAGTCATCCAGCAGAGGTAATTCTAAACATAGTCGACATGTCGATAAATGAAGAGTAAGCCCTCCTGCTGCGAAGAGAACGGAAATTTCTCGCTCCTTCTCTGCGGTATAGGATCGACTTTGACGAAGTCGATTTTGGATCTTTCCGATACTGTGTCTTTCCGCACAATTCCATTTGAGTGTGTATTCCGGACTAGTGCGTCTCAAGAGTCATTTTGCATGCAATGCTTCGAATCCTATCGGAATGATAATTAGAGAGCTTTTTTTATCTCGTCGTTCTATAAATTTCAACCGCAACTCATTGTGAGTTGGATCACTCTGACCGAAACCTTGCAAGTGTTTGCAGATAAACCTTGGAAATCTGTGCCTTTGTACGAGAACCCATCAATCAGCATGTGTGGTTGCTGAATTAATCATAACGTCGGGAAGCAAGGCTATTTTGAGCTAAGGTTTAAACTGTTAATAGTTATAACTGCAACATACAAAGAAAGCACAATATAATATTTAAAATATCGATCGGATGTTGGCATTCTATCGTGTTTATAACATGAAAATGGAAACACCTACAGTGGGTTGGTAGGGTAGGCAAAGTTTACCGTATCGTTCTAATGACCACCGATTGGTACCGACACCGTGAACGAACTCTCGTTGGCAAATATTCTCTATGAGAATATCTCTTTCGTTCATTTCGCTTAGTCCTACCTGTAGCCAGCACTGTGGCTAAATCTGAACTTTTCCAATTTGCTCGTAAAATCCAAAAATGCTGTTCCGTTCAGAAGCTATGTCCCTTCGAAAATTTTCATTCTGCCCTAAAAGCGCCGTTGTTACATATTCGAGATTTTTGGTCTGTACAGCTCTGTACATTAACAGGTACGCAGCAAAGCGGATGCAAACAACGTTCAACTCTACGTAGCAAGAAACTTTTCAACAAGCAAATGTACCATCCACTCCATTACCGGGCAGATGTTGGTGTGGTTCCATATTGCAAGCTCGAGACGTTGTGGTTGTGGATTCTTTAGACCTTCCGGATGTGAGTGTCGACAGACGTTGACGGCAGATTAGTTTTCAATTTAGAGTATTTTGTAAAAACTTGATCGTCATTAGGATCGCTTCCTGTTGATGAAGCAGACATTTTGTTACAACGAACTCCCTTTACTTTACGCAATGAAGGTCTCCGTTCTGGTGAAGAAATGAAAATATTGCTCGCACTCTAATGAACGAATTCACTTCTATAATATTGTGTAGCTAAACAGAAAGGTACAAAGTAAAACACACGAATGATTCATGATATAGGTGGAGCGCAAACCTTCCCCATCGCAATCAGCCCCCATATAATTGACCCTAATCGTTTCTCATTCTAGGACCAAAAGCTGATAGATTTTAGAAACTGAAACATAACATCAAATAGTGTCTATTTACTAACGAAATCCAAAATATACTAATGTACAAAACAAGCAGCCCAATCCGTGGCAAATAATCGATCAACAACGGATTTTGTAGACTTATCGGAGTAGCTATAATAAGCGCCTAGTTAATACATCACAACTATCATCGGGACTTTAATAGTTCGAAGAACCATCGGCGGACCATTCTGTTACCGTTGCCTTGTTTTGGAAACTTTGTGGACCTACAACAATCTTAGTAACTAGTGTCAATTAGAAACCATAGCGCCTAGCTGTGTATGTGTGCGTGTGTGTGTGCGGTTTTGTATGTTTTATACTCAGCGATCTTCAGTGCCAGATTACTGAACAAACACATGAACCAAGCTCATAAAAGTGTGATAGACTGAAAAATAAGTGAATAAGTAAGCGAGATAACTAACGAGCTTTTTGGGCGATAGCTTTTTTACATACTAACACCGATCGGCCTCCAATTCGAGAACTATCTAATTTGACAGCAACGTAGCAAAACGCCAGGTACCAGCACCAGTCATATTGTTGCCATAGTGTTTATGTGCGTGTGCCTCTATCTCTATGCATTCATGAGTGTCCTTATGCGTGGGTTTGTGTCATTGTCGCTGACCATTAGCTGACTGCTGTTTTGTTCTGTGTTATGTGTGTGTGTGTGTATCTTGTTGTTGTAAACCAAACACGATTTGAATCCTTTTATGTGTACCAGCACCAGCTTGCCACCATTTCACTATACATCGTTCATGTATTCAATAAAACTTTACCACTCTACTCAGTTGAAACAAAAATTGCAAATAAAACCGCGCGTTTTAGTTCATCCAAGTCGGTGTTCATGCATTCAACCATTATTTGTTTTCAATTATGTCGTACCACTGTGTTTTGTGATTGAATTCGGTTCCGTTCCGTAAGCGAGTGCGTATGCTTAACCGATGGCGGTACAATATCCAGGATATTTTAAAAACTGTGATTTCGTATGATTTTACAAAGCTACTGTTGATAAAATATAAACTAACAACTATTGCGAATGTTTGTCTGTCAGTGCCAGTTGTACCACAAAAAAGTAATTAGTTGTAATTGTGGGCATTTTCGCGCAAAGGGTGTGAATTTGGTAACCAAAATCCCGCACTAAGAGACAGTGATTGCTATTTATTTTCATTCCGGTGTCTTATGCTCGTGCTTGGCCTACTTTAATGGACTGTGCGCACCAAACATCCAACACCCGCCTAATATTAATAGATGGTTGTGTAAGGAAAAGAAACTGTTGAGGGAAAGGTGGGCGTTGGAGTGTGTAGGTGTGAACTTTGCCACTATCCTGGCATTCACAAATTGGCCGTCACAACCCTCCACCTATAACATCACCTTCTCCGCCACAACCTCTAGCAACACTGTAACTGCACCAAATGTCAGTAGAATCCGACTCATCAGTTGTAAGTGTTTCTTTTTCCTGTTTCGAATGCTTGTTGTTGCACCTTATGCGATAATGTTTGCGCTCACCAAATTGTGCCTTTTTTGTGATCTGTATCTGTTTATCATTTTGTATGTCTATACATTGTTTTAATTTTTGCACATAATGTTTAGTACGACACTTGATGCATCACCGAATCTTGTCTAGCGAATGAATTCCTTTGTATTGCATTGCTCATCATAATCACTAATACAACGAGCCATATATACAGATCTTCTCGCTCATGACCCAGTTCATCGTCATTTGGGAAGCTGAGCAGTTTAGTACTTCGATATTTACACGATTGTTGATTGAATAATAATGCATGGGATAATATTAAAAATAGGAGAAATTTTCACCAGTAAATGTCTCTATTTATTTTTGTTGAAATCTTCCCGGAAAAAGTATAAGCAATAGAACATCTTTGTTCGCTTACCTACTCTCTATCCCTATTTATATTGACTTAGCAGACGAAAGGAAAACATTGGTTTCATATTACACGGTTCACAACCGATACAATTACAAGAGAGCATACGTAACGTTTCACGTAAACTCAATTAAAACTTGTAGGACTGCATGATTTGTGTGCGTCGGCAGGTTGCTCTTTTGCACCCAACATTTTCTCATTGCATACAGAAATTAAATTACCCCTTTCCGAGCCGAAAGCATCAATTACAAGGCTTCGCTTTGAAGTGCCGAGACTTGAGCACCACACCAACGAGTCAAAAAATAGATTCAAATTGTGTCGACGACGATGAAGGTGACGGTTACCGTTCAGTAGTATTTAATAAGATTTCTATTCCGTAGATGAAAACGCTTCCAGAAGGCTTCCTTAGGGTGAGTGTTTAAAGCGAATTTTTACGCAGAAAGCAAAGCTCAGGGGTTGACAAATTTTGGAGATTTTTCAAATCGTTAGAGATTGTAGCGAGACAATACGGCTATGTAGCCGACATAATGGTATAAAAAAAATAAAGTAAATAAGATTGTAGCGCTTCAGTCGTCGAGTCTGGTTTTCAACACCATTTGTCATCATCTTAGTGTACGGCAGCGATGCTGAGCTCTCTCATTAAATCGTAGAGAGGTAGCAAATTGCACTCCTACCATTCCGAAGTATATTTTTTATACAGGAAGAACGTCTAACCCGTATCGCATTATTCCGCACATATTATCATGTTGAGCCAAATACTTCTAAACGATGCACTCTCATCATTCCTTCAGTGATTAATATGAAAGGCTAATAGGAACCATTTTGCCGTGCGTTAATCAAATTCAGGTACGGTGATAAATAAGATCATGATGATGATGGCAATAATTCTTAGTGAGCATAGTTCTTTGGCAAACGAATCAGTATTCTCTATTTTACTTGAGCCAAAGCCAGATTTAACGACAAGATAAAGAAAATCCGTCGAACGTGCCGTAAAATAAATGCGAAAATACTTGAAGGTTCGTGCGATGCTTGCTGTAGATATCCTTAAATAATTGATAAACCATGTAGACTTTCAAGGAACATTTACTAATCCTAGATAATAACGTAATCCGCACTATAATCTTGCGTCTCTATAGTGTAGAGTACAGATTGCAGAAATTATAGCCCTAGTTTGGAGCAACTCGAAGGAAACACCCCCGGCATAATATCAGCAACTGCTTTCGGAATGTAAACAGCATCCAGCGATTGCCAACATTTTTTAAGGATAAACAATTCGCTTGGTAAGCATTTTTTGCTATGTTTTTGGATCAAATTCCATCGGAAAGGATCTTCCGATATGCCGTCGGATGTTGATTGGGAATCATTTCAGAAAACCTATTTTTATGTTTGGCTCCTTCTCGCAAAGAGACAACATTTTGCGCAATAGACACTGCCTACACCTTTTCACGAGATGGACAGATGACGGATTGGAATGCAAATGCTTCATTCACATCGCTCAGTCATTCCTTTGCATTTGATTGTGCTGAAATGATTGGACACGGAGTGCTATTATTTTTGTGGAAAATGTCATGTTTATGTTTTTGTATTTGTTTCGGAAGATTTATTCGAACACCCTAGCGTATTATCATGCAAAACAATGTATTTCACTCCGGAAGTAACGAAGGTGTTGAGATGATTCATCTTGTGATTCATGCTCTTGGTGACTGTTTTGTCCCTCTTTCTCTTCACATTCTCTTCACATCTACTTCGCTAGTAGATGCGCTTGCTTTAGCTGATATAAAATAAAATATTTCAAGTAGTTGTACAAGTAATGTGGAAGATCGCTTTAGTCATACCAAACCAAACTCGTTTGAAGCATGGTTTGATATGCTGATTATTGCATGGGACTAAGCGCCTCCATATAGATCTTAATATGCCATTTGGAACGTAAGACTAGGCGTCTCCATATATCATTTTCTTGACGACGTATGACAAACCTGGACGCATGCTGAATTATTTTCTACATTTCAACAACGAAAACTAGAAAATGACACCGTCCGTTATGTCAATGGAGATTTGGACGTATTCAAGCATTACAAATGTTGAAATAATTTACCATAATCCCATAGCCAGGAGTAGAGTATCCAAACATTCATGTAAACCATATGATTTTTTCTCTCTCACTCAATCCACACTCTCATTTTTACGAAAAAAGACTTCCCTTGTAGTCATGGCAAGAGAATGAGACCACAATAATTTCTCAGAACGATATCTTGAGCAATGTTACTGTGTTGGAACGTGGCTGATTCGTAGAAAAGAATCATTTGCAAGGTATTGCTCCGTTTAAGTACACGTGAGTGTGTCCTAAGTTTTCCATTCAATGCATGTAGAGGAAAATGAGATGTGAGCATTTTAATACTAGGCAATATTTTGAAATTTGTGTGTTTGTTACCATGAGAAGCACAAAAGCGCTTGTAAGCACTAATCAACGGTTTGGCTTTCTAAGTATCGATCCATGCAATATCTATATACTGATATAGAAATTCACGAATAACTAGATACCTATTTTTTATAAATATATAATATAAGTTTTAATCATCGTTCAATTAAATCAATCATAAGTTTAAAAGAAATAAAAGTTTAAAATGAAATAATTTTTTTTGGATTATGAGAAGGTTGATAAAACATGTATTAACTTTGCCAGTAGGATAATCAGCAAACCAGTTTTAACCAGGTTGCACAAAATAAAAACAATTTTCACTCCCACCAAGATGGTTTACGCATTTCCTCGTAATGCTATTCATAGCCGCATTCGTAGCGCTACGCTTAAAAACAACTATATTCGATGCCTTATGGCACTATGGGACATTTCCGACTATTTCGACCCATATCATACAATATGTATCAGAGCAGGGATTGCACCCCTTTTGGGCTGCTGACTCTTTTTGTTACTTTTCTACCGTTTCCCTTTAACTGGTGAAGAAAATCGTATCTCATGAAAATAAGGGCGTGAATTATTAAACGCTGGAACGTGTCCAGACCGTGTGGTGTCGTATAATGTCCAGTTTTAGAAGCCCTTTTCTACCAACGTCATGAGAAGTATCCAACACTGTTACGGGGAATGCGGTACGTTGAGCACCATTTGACAAAATGAATATTTATTTGGTCATTTAGAACCTACACGAAACGGTGGAGTATTTTTGGTTGATTTCAATCAACCTTTACGGTGTTTCGGCTAACTTATGCAAAACCGATCCCACGCAAATTCCATCCTTTTGCGGTTGGTAAATTGTTTCACGAAATCAACACCAACATCGTGGGAAAAGTATTAACACAAGCCCTGATGGTTTATTTCACATCCCTAAAGCTTTCGGATTTGTGCGACCTGTGAGGCGTTTAGCTAGAATTTCAGCATTCTGGCCATATCCTTTCAAGCTGCAAATCTTTAAACGCGGAAGCTCTTCGAGACATTAGATTGCGTTTCTTGGCATCTTGGCAATCCAAACGCTTCAAAAATGATCTCACCGTGTAATCGCCCCAGGCGGGGAGAACGCATTCGGGCATGCAAATCTTTTGATGCAAATCAAAAATTCATCATCAATCAAAAAGTCATGCTGCTGCGAAGAAAGATCAAGTGTCTTTTCCTCGTCCTTCCTGCTGCGAATACGACAAGTTCATGGTAAACGATTAATCGCTAACTGGCGCTTCTTTCGAAAATGTTTCAACGGGATGCAGAGGGATGATGTCTGTGTAATGCCGACAAATCGAGCGCTTCAGCAACAACCTCCACATGAAATGGTTCGAGCGCTAGAAGGTAATCGAGAAAACTAATCCGAAGTGTGCTGATCAGCTGACAAACACGAGACTGATTGCTAGTTGGAACAATTTTGTTTTCGTTTCGATGGTTTGTTTTGAACATCGCAAATCAGCTTTGCTTGGTTGAACGATTAACGTTTACTGTTGATATTTCACCTTCCAATGTTTCCAACTTTTACTAAAACCAACGAATTGACCTCCATGATTTGCAGTAAAATGAATGATGGGCCACTATTCGGTAAATGCGAATTGAAAAGAAGGAAGGAATTTCTACTGTGGTTCAACGCTTGTTGCACATTCCTTGAGAGAAAAAGGAATAAGAAAATAAGAGTGCTTTTACAGATCCGATTCTATAAAAAAGGATAACGTGCCAATGATTCATCATTCCGGACAACATCCGTGATAAATCCGATGTAGGAGTATTCGGGTGAGCTGCTTGATTAATAGAATTTGCGTATTATCCTTCCTTCCTTTACGTTACGTTTTGGTTGAAAAAGTCGGCTTTTCTGTTTGGTTTTGTGAGTGTGTTTTTCCTTCCGTTACTCTCAATCTTTACCACACACCCACAGCGCATTGCCCGGCCTAATTCAGATTCATTTGTATTCGTTAACCGTTGGGACGTTTGACATGTGACATCGAGTGATCAAGAAGCTTGGACGTTGGGTTGTTTCATCGTATGTTTTTTTTTTTTTTGCACGTTTTTGGAGAGTTATTTCCTAGTGGATTCGTTCTCCTGTCCATTGATTACTGAAGCCAGTGTACTAGCCTAGGTACATCAATCTTGTGGGAGGTATTATGCACCCAAGTTAAAATAGACGGGCCTAATAATTAGAATGGATGAATAATGCGAAGAAGTTCATTAAAACATCACTGTCGTTAAGCAAGTAGCGTAAAATGAAAGCTTAAAAATCTAACGCAAAGCGCTAATGAGAGCTATACATTCCAATTAAAATTAAATTCACACTATCAGCTTGCTTCTTTCACACTGGGCGGCAAAATGGAAAGTGCCGTCGGCCCAAAGATATTAGTATCCTTCTGTTTGGGTGCTTTTTAAGCGAACGAGGAAAACATTTGACACTCGCTCTGGCTACGATAAAGCTGCAAATTACCCAACATCTAATTAATCAGATCTTCTTATGCTTAAGAATTCAATCTAAGTTTTTCTTGTTTTTTGTGTTACTGCTAGTTCTATTTACTCTTATCTTTGACCATGCATTCGGTAACCGGGGTTTATTTTTGGATTGATAGAATGATGATTATTCTACATTATCATACCACCATAAATCAGTTTTCTATGCAAGGACACGGAGTTCTCCAGGAGTGTCTCATTATATTTGTCAGTTACTTTCGTTACAATTATCCGTATTCTCGGGGAATACTCCCTCTGGGTCCAATAGAGTCAATCATCTCCGATTTACCCGGGGAAAGAGTTCCCGGGAAAGTGGTGTTAAATCAGGCTCGTTTCAAAGTGCTAAACACTCAGTTTCGTAGGTTTGATCAATGTGAAGGCAATAACGACAATAGAGAAGACGGAGATAGGCAAAGGATACGACGATAGGATATGCAATTTTCTTTCCATCAAAGTGGCATTACAACAGGCATTAGACTTTGGACATTAGACCCACGAATTGACTAATACAATATCATCAGTATGACACCAAGGACAGGAAGAAAATTGTAAAGAAAAAATGCTCCAAAACATTCTTTAACACTTGTCACAATACCGATCTTTTATCATTTATTTCTTTATCGAGAACAATTGAGTGCGGAAAGTGTACCCTTCACATTAGAAAGAAAGGGAGTAAAAGCTTTTACACCATATCTCCGTGAACGTCTCAGTACTACATCGACACCGTTCCAGTACTATAGCTTTATGCTTCGATTTGCTTGCAACCGGGGAAAATTCGAAAAATTCACGACTACCTCGTCAAAGATCAAAGCCTGATGTCAGCAAGGAACGATACGGTCCTTGTAATTTAATATTAATATGCACACGTGCGTATGTGTGTTTATTCTGTATGATGACGTTTTGTTGGTATTTGGCAACGAAAACTGGAAAATATTTCGAAACCAATCATATCATCGTACTGCTGATGTTACGCTTTGTATTATTATTCACACGAGCACACCACTTACGCAGGTCGACACGGGATGTTTCATACATAATATAGGACCACTGCTGCTACTGTATCATTTTTTTATGCGACTGCGCTAATGGAAATCCAGTGTAAGTTCCGTGATTTTTGAGCTCCAGTGATGCATCGTCAGTCAGTGTCTTTTTCTCCATCAATTACATCTAGTTCAATTTTATTAAAACGTATTGAGAAAAAAATATTATGTCGATGGAGCAATCGGCATGAGAACATTGAAGACTAGGCCCGGTAACGCCTCGGCCATGGAAACACTCTACTTACCTTGCTTAAACTTACTGATAATCCAAATGATATCTACTATACCTGAGCCGAGTGACTAGCACAAAGGGATCTTGTCGTTAAACGCATATAAAGCTCATTTTGTCATAAAGTTATATAGTGCATTAACTGTTACCATGGAGACTCGGTGTATCCGTCTATTGAACAAAGCAACTTCTCGTTTTTCTCACTGTGTGTAATGTACAATGATAGAAAACGAAGTGTTTTGTGTGTGAGTAAACATTGTTGAAAAATAATAAACTACTGAAACAAACGAGCAACAAAAATCCAACAAGATGTCCCTTTAGTGTTACCATTTGTTCTGTTTGTATCTGTTGGTTCCGTCTCGTTGGTCGCACCTGCCTGTGGGGTAATCCAGTCGCTGTGTGTAATTAGTTCATTCGTTATTCATTGCTATGTCCTGACGTTCAGGCAATCGGTTTTGCTGCCGCTACTGCTAAAGTCATAACGAAACGAACATACAACGGACCGTACCCCTTCTTTAGCGGTATCGTGGCAGGATATTTGCCTCTCCTTTTCTCAAAGAAGCAAACGAGCTTTGTACGTTCAATATGTTTTAATTGAAATTTTGCCTGCCACAAAGTATAATTCCAAAGCGTATGTTTGGCAGTGCAAAGAAGTTTGAGGGTCCTTTTTGGGATGAATATACGCCGGTATCTTGAAGTACCTTTCCCAAATGGTATAAACAAAACACACGGATGGATCCACTCCGCAAGAACTCATTAACGTCATAAGCCAAGGCGTAAGAGAATGTTTCGTCATTGGTGAGTGGTTTGTTTGCTTTGGATGCTGGCTGTATTCAAATTTCGCTCAAACAACAGCTGGAACGTGGTAATGTTAACTGGTGCCAAACAATTTAAACATCATTACTTGGACAATTTCTCACGCAAAGCACACAAAACAGAAAGCGAAAGCTTTACGAAACCCCTTTATTGATTTGCAAAACACGATTCACGCCTTTCTGGACGACCCGCTGAACCCCTAACAGTGAAAACGACTCACTAATATTCTTTTCCCCAGTATTCGCTTCCGACCTTTTCAGGGCGTAAGAGATTAAAAAGTAATGCTAAAACAATTTTCACGATAAATGGACAGTCGTAAAAAAGGATACAACGGTATTTTAAAACATTGGGGACATTGGGGTTTTTCTTCGGCTATTTTCACCACCTTTTTTCTTTCCTTCCAGCACATCATAATCAGTTGGTTGGCAGTGTTGAGAAAGGTCTATGTATAAGAGGTATAATTTGAGCTATAAATTTTACGCCAGAAATGCGGAGACGATGAAAGTAATGTCTAATCGAGAGCTTGCGTCTTTTCGTTGGCCACAGTACTGCCTGTTATCATTACGATCAGTATGATTCCTAGAGTAAATTTCATAAAACGCACAAAAAGTGACTCTAATGTAGCAAGTCGATGATCAACAATCAAAAGCCATTTCCTTCGATGGTTTCGTTACATAAATAATAGACATACGTACATGTCCAGGCAGTAACAGAAATAAAAATTGTGTGATGTTCATGTAAAGCCCCCGAAGTGATGTTTACTCCATTTTGTCCATGCTGATTGCGTTTGATGGTTGACAAACCGACTGTCTTTCTTGTGTGCATACACACACACACACAGCAGCAGCAGCAGCAGAAAAAAATGAAATGAATAGCCTTTGACAGCGACATCGAATGTAAAAGCGTATAAAATGAAATAAACGCAGTATAACAACTTAGTTCCGTTCGAATGAATTTCTTTTCGCCATTTTCGGGACAGTTTATTTTGCATATTTTGCCTACCAATACTGTCAACGGCAAACATCAAACAAAACATGGTCCCTGCTCACTTTTCCGAATGATGCTTTCCTTTTTCTGGTTCAATTGGTAAGTGTTTGGTGTAAACTTGTCGACATTTGGCAGACGGTTCAAGGTCTTGCTTAAGCCGACGATCAATATAATGTATCAGATTGACGAACTCGTTCGAATTTAGCAAAAATAACTGAAGGAGTAATAACTTACACTATTTTTAAATATTTCCACAGCCAACCCATTATTGGTTACCGACAAATGGAACAAAATCGATAACACATTGTGTAAAAGTGCATAACCATTAACTAAAGTGTTGTATATTTGTTCTGGTTTTCATACATATATCAGATGAATGAACAATCATAGATGAAACGACGTTGGCAGGTGGCAAAACAATAGTTAAAACACACCATTTCAATCAACGCTAAAAGCGAACACGTTTTTTGTCATCAGCATTCCAAGTTCAAATAAATAAAAACAATCTTTCACTACATCAAACCGTACAATTTAGCCGGAAAGTAATGTGCATTACTCAAAAGAACCTACGATTGTAAGTTCTAAGCGTTCGGTTTTCCTTGCCAAACGCTATTGAAGCAAAGAAGCTTACCTTGATTGAGTTTCCTTCCTCACTGACCCGTTTCATAAGCCGTAAATTGTGTTCCCTGAAAAGAACGTTGAAAAACAAGAAAAGGGCGGCATCGTGCGTTTAGTTCAGAATCTTTGAGACATCTTTTTTTTTGTTTGTTTGAATCAATACACTTCAAAAAACATGTAGTGAGGTACAAGATACCAAAGAGGACATCATTGTTCAGCTTTACACCACCACGCTTTAGCTAGATCATCATCTTTGTCGCTACATTAACGAAGGTAAATCTGGGCTACATTTTTACTACAGAAGAAAACATTTTTCCATTTACCTTTAACGTTCGATTGGAAACTAATGTTGTTTGAAAAATTAATAATCCACGGCATGTAGACACTGCACGGGCCTTCAGTGGCTTCGACACTTACCGGGTGTATGGCGAAGAACATGAGCGGAAACTTGCCTGTAGCATAGGAATTCGTATATGTAATCCTCTCGGGGTCTCCGTCTAGCTTGCCAAGATGAGGAAGAATTTAAAAATAACCCAAGCTAAGAGCGCAGTTCTTTGGCACGTTCCGAATCTTACCGTTGGGGATTCCGACGAGACCTGGCTGATCCATGGAACTCATCGCCTTCGGGTTGATGAGAGATAGAGTAGACTGTTATTGTTATTTATTGTATCGATTTTCACCCTACTCGGTCAAACACGCATGAAACAAGAGAAATAAGAAGACATAAAATATCCTACCTCTTTCATGTCCCATTCTATGAATCTGTGGCCCGTTTGACACTTAGATTTAATAGGTTCCTAGCAAAAGTTTTGATGCAGATTTTGTTTTTCAAATAATTCATAAAATGTGTCGTCTTTCGAGTAGTTTACAGATGTGGCAAAGTTATCTTGCTTTAAAGTGTTCAGTTTGAAGCCCAAATGCCCCATCCTTTTAACGAGCTTATCAGCGGAGTCTAGGAAAACGATACAAGAGGACAATGAACGACAATGACTAACGAAAGACTTGCTGGTGTAAAGGACCCCCTAACGCCTGTGGCTATTAAAAGGTTACAAAAATATCCTTCCTCGTCTTGACGCTTCGACTGAGCTTTGACACTTGCTACAACAACTTGCTTATAATGCTTTTGTTTCAATGAAGGAACTAGCGGACAATTCTCCGAGGGGATTTTTTCTCTGCCACTGGTTTTCCCGTAGAATGCATTTTGTCATATGGCAATTATTATTGTACACGTACAACGAGGACACGTACACTGCGTGTATATGTGTGAAAGTATGTGCATTCAACAAGCGTATCCTGTTTCCCCTTTCCTCAGAGGAAATATTTTATTTATACACAATATCCAGGAAAGGTTGTTGCAGTGCAGGAGATGGACAGCATTTGTCCTCCCCGACGTACGTGATGCTTTTGGTTTGGGCGAACGTCTTCATGAGTGTGCGCGTGTTTTAACATCACCATCCTTCCATTAATTCTCTACTTACACTTGGGCTCAATTAGTCGACATACTTTGGATCATAAGTGCCAGCCTAACCCTCAGGGAGCTTCGCGCATTCTTTTGGAACTCCACGCTGGTGCTAACATTACCATTAATATTTTCATCTCCCCATTTTTCTTCCATCTCGCATGTTGTGCATCATAAAGGAAGCCCATGTCCTTCCTTCTTGAATTGTGTATCGTAACCGCGAACTTCTCGACCACATCGAACCGAACAATTATGTTGTTGACTGTAAGTCAACCAAAGCGGAACGGTAGGGTTCATAAAAGGGACCATAGCAAGATTCGCCATGTACGTCCGCTTTCTCCCCGTCGGGGGGAGAAAGGCTTGTGCCATCAAAATGAAGATTAATTATCTCACCACCGCCAATCACGGCTTCGACCATCGGAGGCTTGGGATTGACTAATGCCATTAGTGATATACGGTGGGCGCTTTGGAAAACTATAGCCAGTGCACAGACATATTCAATAGGCCGCATTCAACACTGGAGAAGGTGTTTCGATTGTAAGAAAATAAATATAATGGCCGTCCCTCTGTTTACTGCCCTCGATATGCTCGATCATGAATGTTTGTTTGATTTATATCACGATAAAAACACTTCAAACGGCGGTATCATATCCATAAAGATTAATTTCTTATACAGATTGAAACATTTCTGTTACAATTTCTACATGCAATCCCTTGCCTTGTACACAATGGTGGACTAAATGAGCAACTATAAATTATTGCCTCAGAAGAGCTACACTATTTTTAACTCGACTAAAACTTTCAACACATTTACCTCGCCTTTCACAACGACTAGCGGGTGAAGGTTTCCCTACTGACGATAAAATATTAAGCACTTGCGCTATATGTTTCAACCTCTTTTTTATCTTCTTGCTCCGTACAGCGGAAATAGCAGTAGCTGACAGGTTGGGGCTCTCCATAACTAGGAAGCCTCACTTGGCGCGCGAAGAATCAAGTCTTGCGCGTGTAAACAGATTAAAACTTTTAGAACTGCTCAAGATTTCAGGTTTGACTTGGTGAATGGTGAATTTCCCTACAGTAATAATTAACCACATCTTGCACATGCAAGCTCCCTCCCTAGAACGCTTCTTTTATTTATGTTTCGTTTTAAACACTAAAATACGGATTAAATAGACTTTAGGATAAAGTTTGCCGAAAATGTCATCAACGTCGGATGGACTTAAACTACTGATATTTATTTCACACTTTTAAAGTGCATTCGTTGAGTGTTGTTGTTGCCTTTACAAGACAATAGTTCAGTTCGTTCGTCACGATTGCCACTCCTCGAACGGGGAAGCCACGCAAAAAGTTGATGGAAAAAGGTCAACAGCACGGATTGCAGAAAACGCCAAGTTAAACACACAATCACTACCGGAACCGGAATGGGTGGCATTGTCTTCTTATATATTGGTCGAGTGAGGATGCATTACGTGCTACGTGGTTAAAACAATGGCGGACGCTCAACTCTGGCAGCGGCAAGATGCAGTTAAAATGGCGCTAACGAACAAACACGTTGCCAGTACTGTTGTTTATGTGCTGGTGTTTAGCCTGGTGTGATTCACTTTTCCGCCGCATTTCCTTTGTTGATTACATCAGTTTGTTAATTCAAGCCTCGCTGATTTGACTTTTTTCGTTTTGTGCTGGCTTCTAGCGAGCTGAGGCAGAGGAATCAGTCCATTTTTCCCATTCCAAAAGTTCCAATTGTAAGGTACGATGGAGAATAATGATGCCTGCTTTCATAGTTGTGTCGAGTATCTTCTACAACCAGTCCTAGAACACGTGAAGAACAAGTTTTTATTTCGTTTCTCTTTTACTGTTGGTTCGAATGTTTTGTTTTCTTCTCCTGTACACTGCGAGTGGAAGCGACGAACAGCCGGAAACGATTTGCATTGTTAGCCGGACACTTTACTGTTGCTGTATTTCCTGCAAGGTTCCCGATACTCTGCTTCGTGTTTTACTATTTGTGGCTTTACCGCAAGCTCGACGATAACATCCAGCCAAGTTGATTGTGCTTTGACCTACCGTGAAATTATACTCATTTCGACCTTATCAACGTTATCCTCTGTTGGGAAAATTCCTATGCCTCACGTCCATTTATCAGGCATTTATTCTGCAGTCAAATTGAGTTTACAAAGCCTACTGTCATCGTCAATTTCGCAAATACTACCTGATTTTACGGTGTGCAATGTTTCACTGTTAAATCCGGATGTTCACGATGGCAGCGCGCTCGCTGCTAATGGTCGAATTTGCTCACAATGCTTTTAATTAAAACCTTGGCCACAAATTAATATGTCTTGCTTGAAATCTGTTCCGTGCAAGTGTGACAGGAACCATGGAGAGCCTTATTGATATTACCGAACATTGCATTTAATTTTAAGTAGAACGTACGTATTTTCCAAGTATTATTATGAGCTCGTTGCTGTGTGGCACTCATTAATTTTTTTAAATTTTGGGAATACATAGTATCAACTAAGTGTACTACCCTCATCGATTCCTGGTGTTCAGAGCTGATTATTATCAGACGGATAGTTTACAAAATCCAGAAATGGTAGACCAAAATGACCAACGCTGCGGCCAAATGCGATGGAGAAAAAGACGAAATCATCACTTTACTTTTGGCAGTTTAGCATCATGCTTAGCATTTATTGCCAAATTTAGCCTTAAACTTCTATCATTGTAGATTATAACATTTTCCTCGAATCATAACTGTTTATATTGTCGTTATCATCGTAATGCTACTCTTACCCCAAAACTCACATCGATAACTTTCATCACACACGCCTCTTTCCAGCTGGATTCTGTCTAATTTGCATACGCACTGTTAGATTCATAGATTAGTCCCTGTCAAGCCTTAATCTAACGGAATGAGTTTGTAACGATGCAAACGTTTAATATTTCATCTAACAATAACGTTTCCACTGTTTGCTAGTGCTTGTTGTGTAGTGTTTGTTGTTTGTTATGTTATGCCGTTAAGAGCTGGTGTACTTTTCTACCTTTATTAGATGTTTTTTTATGGTTCTTATAAAAGTAATACTTCTACTGGGCGCTACATGGCTTGAGTGATATTTCTGTGTATGTGATTTATGTATTGTTCTTTGCAATTTTTATCATTTACTGTTCGATTCATTCTGCCCTTTGTAATGCGTACTGTACGTGACAAAGGTGTGTTTATGCGTGTTTGAACCATTGATTATATATTACTATCCTATCCATACCGTACCACAAACACACATCCGATTCGTCTTCGGACGCAACCATTCGGCTAATTTCGAATGACGGTTCCGGCGCACAAAAGAACAGCATGTCGCTATTCTTCTTCCGGTTGCACAATCTCCAGCGCGAGGAGGCGAATAAGAAGCGCAAAAAGCAACAACAGCAGCAACAACAGCAACAGCAGCGCCAGCGGCAACGGCGCGGCGCCAAAGTCTTCCGGGGTGTGTCCTGCAATTCTGGCATCAGCCACCTGACGCTCGGACCATCGCGATTATTCGAGAAAACGCCCATGAGCCCGTCCGACAGTCTCGATGAGATCGCGCTACAGATCCCCAGGTATTTATCGCGAAGTAGAAACACCGGCTAGACCAGTTCCCCCGCCTAAACAACTTCTTACCACGTGACAAACGAATAAACAATTAAACACCTCGTAAATAAGCAAGATCCGTTGGGGTTTATACTATTTGTCGCTATTCTTAAAGTGATCTCTGCTCAATTTCAAAACAGAAAAAGAAACGGGTGGCATACTTTTTCTCCCTTGTTTAGATTTTTTTTTTTGTCATCAGAACTTTCACCACTGTAATCAAAATTAAGTTTGTCTATTTTCCCAATCTCCACCAAATCACTTCACTTTCTCCGGGTGGCAAAGAATTGTTCACTTACATCCAACTTTCCTGTGACATCTTGTGTCGTGGGCTCGCTGCACAGACCCATCTTGCAGAGTCGCGTGTTTTTTTTGTCGCTAAACTTAAAATAATGAAATTTTCTCATTAAAAACTTTTGCTTTCGTTGCATTATCGCTCATTCCCGAACATTTCCTTGCTTTTCATTTTACTATTCCCTCTTTTACCTGATGGAGTAGATTTTCAGTAATCTTTTTATACTTTAACTGTGATCCACACTTCGAACCTGCTCGGTGGCTGAGACCCTAGCGGCTCCAGTCTTTAATCGGTAGGTTTGAGGATTGAGTCCCATCCAGAATGTTTCTCTTCCGTACGCAGGAATGTGACCAATTCTGATGCGGGTAAATTCATGTCACGTAAAATTAAAGAAATGCGTTATTTAACTACATCCCTAATCATGTGTAGTTTTTGAAGAATTTTGTAATACAAAACGTTCAATGTAATTGAGCTGTTTTGTAAAACAGAATGATATATTAAAAAAGTAATCCAGCATCTAACGCTCGAAAGGATAAGTTTGTAATCGTTGGATTGCGCCATAAAATGAATTCATTCCAACTTCTCGACAGACATCGTAATTACGCTTCCATCAAGTTTTTTTTGTTCCATTTATTATGCATATGCGCATGAATGTTATCATCCACTATGATGCCCTGTGTGTTGTGCTTAAATCTGACCTTCATTCCGTTCAGTGAGCCACTATGCAATAAGATTAGTAACGGAATATATTATTAGAAAATTGAGTGAAACAAAACCATTGACTTACAATACATACGGGTACGGGAAAAAGGAAAGCTTTCGGAATTTTCCGAAGCTTTATGTTCAATCAGATCATCCCTTTACATGCTGCAGGGGATATCGCAGTGTTTCGTTTAGTGCTGGAATTAAAGTGGAGTGTTTCATTCAGTTACTCAATACTGTATGAAATTCTAAATAACAACATTACAGAACTTATAAATCAACTATTAAATTCAACCTAGATTCAACCAACAGTTACTCTAAACCTCGAGCAAAGCGAATACTTGATTAAATTCTTACCTAGAACGCCTCTCTCATAAATGTTTCCGTTTTTTAAGTCTTCAACCGTAACAAAGTAATCTTCAGCGTCACGTTTACCTTCGCTTTAAAAACCACATCACACAAACAGACGCGCGTATGTTTGGTTTTGTGGCAATGGGAAGAAGGTAACATTCTGTTTTAACCACAGCAGCACAATGTTGCGAAGGACATTCACAAGGCTGGGGCAATATTTCTGGTGCGACCGAAATTCGAATCAAATATTTATCAACTTTCCGTTGTTCTTATTCTGTGAGAAAAAGGAGCGAAGCGGTGTAAGCGGTTAACCATATTGGGCACGTAATGAGACCGGGAGACGGCTTCTAAAACGTACCAAGATCCATATTGCTTACAAATCGTATCCAGAATAAACATAGGTTCGTATTGAAGTGGTCAGTTATTTTAGACGCTTGTTTGAGACCTTCAGTAAACCGTAACCCATACTTAAGCTACATGTTCGAAACTGAACATAACTTGTTTAACGACTAATTTACGAAACAGTCAGTGCGTGAAGGTCTAGGAAAAAAAGGAAATAAAAGATAACCTTGCATGACAATGAAGTTGACGTTGAGGCTATCGATCGTTTTGGAGACGCAAACCTCCACACGATTATAATTTTATCGTCGTCTGTTGCTTATATTTTGACAGTAGTTTAACTTGTTCAGTCAGATTGTATATTCCTTTTCGGACAGAAATGAGAATAAATAATCAGTTTAGCAATATAGTATTCCAGCTTATATAGTATTCTTTTATTGAATTGTTAGAGCAAATATGGAACAGCAAAGAAAAATAATAAACAAAGCGTACCACACCTTTTAAGATTATTTTTCATGCTAAATTTCCTTAAGTCGTGAATGCTTTGTTTAAGAAGTTTAAAAAAATCTTCTACCCGCCTGAAGGTAGCACAGAAAATAAAGAACGGAATTTAGGTTTTGTTTGTTTGAGTATGCATGCTCGTTAGTGTACGTCAGATAAGTACATTCAATCCCAAAACGCTGTATCAGCGCGTATCCTTTAAGTGGTTTTGCGTTGCTGTGGTGGATCCCTTAGTACCATTGGCATTACGGATGAAACCATTAAGGGCGAAAGGGTGAGAATCTGGTTCCAATACTTTGCTGTCGTTTGCAGGAAAGAGCAAACAGTGAGCTGGGCAATGTATGCATTTTCCACGCATGAAAATACTGTCTATGTGTGTACCATCTAAACAACAATGTAGTAGAACACTGTACCTTATCACGGTACTCACCGGAGGAGAAACTAATCTTGAAAGCTCCGGCTTCGGGCCTTGAAAGTTTTAGAAAACGAACCGAATTTCTGAGTACTTTGAGTGCCTACACTTCCCCTTGTTAAAACGACTCTCATCGCTATTAACTTGTCCTTTGAAAGCGCAAACAAAGTCCCCATGCCCCAAGTAATCAGACGCCCGAAGGCGCATTTTTGTTCGCGTGTGCTGCACGCCGATCAGCTGTTTGGAAAAGCTCTCTTCTGAAAGGGAGCTCACGCGTCACTCACTGCCACAGGCATGCGGATAATTTACCATTGTAAGCCCCATTCGGAGTCTCGATTGGCGCGCGTAGAACAGTTTAGCGAGCACAGCAACCTAAAAGCTTTCGGAGCAGCATGCCATCGTGTGTCTCTCTCTCTAACGTCATCGTTCCGTATCGCTTTTACTTCCGTCTGCCACGATGAGGAATGCCACGACCGAAGGCCCGAGGAAAACTGTCTCGCCTTTCCCCGAGACAAGCGAGGATACATTTTTCAGTTGTTAAACGACCGTTACCGCGTGCACAAGCGGCCGAAGCTTATCTCGTGCAATATGAGCCGACACACAAAGGGATGCTCATTGCACCTGTGTGTGTGCGCATACGTGGCAATATGTGTGCGTGTATGTGAGTGTGTTTGTGTATGAGAACGAATGCCAATAGTTTCCGGTGCGGATTGCAGGACGCGCTATCGTTGAAAACGGAAATCGGTTTCGGTTTTGTGTTTGACCAAGTTCCAAGTGAACAGTCTTTGAAACGGCGCAAGCCATAATCGGACAGAATCTGTTCCGCAAAGGCCGTTTTTCTCGCAGCAAAGTGTTCTATGAATGATTTAAGCTAAATTAAAAATCTTTCCAATGATTTAAACTAAAGATAAAAAACGGTCTGTGATGATAGTGAAACGTAGAAGCAATAGAGAAATCCGTGTCCTGAAGATTATTATGCCGTACTACCAATCGCATAGTATAAACGCGGTTTAATGAAATTATCGGTCGTAATTTGTCCAGCCAATATTTTCCACATTTACTTACAAAATACGGCCCGCTCCACGAAAAGATGAATCCCCTACCTTGCCTTAACGATTCACCGATTGTGCAAATACACGATATGATCCAGTGTTAGACAGCACCACATTTGCTTAAAACAGTGACCTCAGCTCCCTATTAATACAGTGGGGCTCGATAACGGACTATCAGCAAATATTGATTATGTTTCCTATCAGTATCGGTAATGATGCAAAAGGGTGTGGGAACATGTTACTGGCTTCAGTAGAGATCCAGGTTTTCCTTCTTCCCACCAAACTAATACTTACGTGACGACCCTAATGTCGTTTGGGTTCGTTTAGTGTGGAAACCGGGTGTCTAGTGCAATAATCAAGGATTTAGATGTGGCTTCTCGTGCACCATCGGATGTTGCATTGTGAGTGGTTCTTGCAAGCTCCGACATCGTTCCTGCACGATTGTGTGATGTGAGACATATTTGGGCATAGCACTTTAAGCTGTTTAGAATTAGTAGCACACTCGTTGGAGGAAAGCTCTGACGCTTTGCCATAGTTTCTCTACCGTGGCTTTTGGTTATGCTAGTAGCAATGCATCACCAATATACCCCTTGAAGCTACAAAAACACCAGGATAAAGTGCAAATGAGTGCAATACAGTGAAGTACATGGTTGAGTGCATATGAATCGAGTGGCAGGTTTCGACGAAAGAAAGTTGAATGAAGGAAGTGTACCAAACAAGTGCAACATAACTAATGATAATATAACCTTAACACAAACCATAAGCAAATAACGCAACAACGTAGTGTAGTGACAGTGTGTATTAAGCCAAGCGTTTCCGATGCCCCAAGCACGGAGCAGCACATCTTCGTTTCACTGTCCGGGGGATTTTATTATGGCAGCAACCAGTCGCTACTCATCCTACAACTGCTTGACCTCATGGGATTCATACGATAAAATACCAAGGTTACTACTATACAAGCTTTTACCTTTGCATATACTTGCCAAATATACGTTTCCCTTCTAGCCACTAGTTGTCTTTCGAAAATTAAATGAAATTTATGTTGGATTCTGCCCGAGAGAGAGAGGGAAAGTCCGAACATGGCGCCAAGTACTTTTTTGTTTTGTAACTGTATCACGGCCAGACCGTATTAGACCAGTTACTTATCATGCATGAAAACTGGCGCACATTACATTCCCAAAACGCTGGGCAGTAAATATTACATTAATGCAAAGTAATTCTATTC
>KI422675.1:55373-70030 GCA_000473375.1 Anopheles culicifacies | reverse complement strand
TAATCACAGTATTGTAAAGCTTTTTGACAAAAGATAAAACAAAACACTTTTCTAGCATATCTGACACAGTCCAGGCCATATATCTCTTCTTCTTCAGTCGGCTCCAAATGACATCCTAATTCCTGTACTTTCTGGTGTAGCATACAACGCCAAGCCACTTGCGCCTGGCAAGCTAATGGAAAGCAGGAATAATAATAGCCGGAAATGCATACAACAAGATACAACAACGAATAGAAGTTGCAGCTGCAGAAGAAGTTGCATTTAGAACAGAGTGCATTTAGAACTGCAGACTGCAGAAGAAATTCTTAAAGCAACGCAATAGCCTTAATGGAAAGTTGCATGATCACCTTGAACAAATCTACTTCCCACGTTTAGGTAAAAACCATATAAGTAAAAACATAAGACATAATCATAAGCAAAATAGATTCCTACGGTCTAGCAAAATTGAACACAAAGACAAATAACTCATTACACGTGTCCAGGCTGAAAACTTAATACCAAACACACGCCAGTTGCAATTACCAATCATCATTTAGGCAAACAAATAGATCATTTATATTTGGTAAATTTCCATAAATTAGAACCTATCAAAAATTAGCAAACAGGTGAAAAAGTTACCTTTGGAATTCTCTCACGCTTTAGGACCCAACAAACATAGGTAAACAACTAGATCAGATATACTATTCTTAGGACACTTATATTATGTACACTTATGTTTATTTATCACAGTATTTTCACTTGTGCGAGAGGGCGCAACTACTCTCGCCGCGTTGCTTGGTCAGCCGCCCGATCGTGACTCATGGGGACATCCTTCGGTCACAGTATTAGCTGTCATTCGAGGAGTCCCCGAGGAACAAATCTGTCCACAACATTATTACTCCACTTTAACATATAAAACAGTTTGTTAAAACGATGATTGCTTGAAAACAATTTGAACTAAATGCAATACTTTATTCGAAATCCGTCAAGAACTCTCATTACAACGGGCATTTACCGTATCCGCAGATCAAAAGTGTCGAGCAGATCGAACCTGGGTTCAACTCCCAATTCTAGTTTTAATCCAGAATGATCATGATCCTGGAGGATTCGAATCAAGATTCGGGATCTAAAAGCTTCTGGGTTTGTATTCGGATGGCGATGATCCAAAATCCTATCCTAGATTCGAGTCCAACAATGAAAATTGCCAACGTTTCATGAATCCCCTCAAGATTTTGGGAATGACTAAGGTAATTCGTTTAGTACATCGTTTAGTACAATGCAGAGCCGCATTGTTGGTATAGGAATTATTTATTAAAGCACTAATCAAAACCCTTGGAAAGTAACACTTGTTGATAAGATTACTAAACATCATGAGATCTTTTTATTTAGGCTTTATTAAAAAAACTTATTTTCTAACTATTAAAACAGTTCTTATAACAATACGTATAATTCGTCTTTTACTAATAAATAAATTTTAACAAAACAACGTTCGAAGCACCATACATCAATGAAGCCTTCAAAACTATTCTAAAAATTATACCTTGTATGAAATACACCATTTGCCAACAATAGAAAGGAAGCCATGTCCCATCGGTCGGTGCCAGCAATCAAAAACCAACCGCAAGAAAGGTTGCACGCCAAAGAATGGGAAAGAAATACGGTACAGCGCATTAAGGGACCATCTAGGATAGAGCGGCGCAACGAAAAACCCGTCGAAACAACTTGGAAATAATTACGAAATTTTCCTTCCCAAACAATACACACCGTGGCACCGAGATGAAGCCCACGCCACCACGCACCCTCGACGGCCGTCTTGTCCGGGAAGGAAACCCACAGTTTCAGTTAGGCGGAGGATCGAAGCGAAAAGGTCCCATCCGGTAAGTAACAAAGTGGCCAATTTGAATACGAAATTAAACTTACCGTTACCGAATAAGGTGTGTTCCACCCAGCTCCAGCCCTGGCCCTTCCGTGCATAATGTAAAGCGATGGGACCAATGTCTAGGTATCTGAAACTTTGTATACTTTTTTTTTCTTGCTTTGTTTCCATTCACTGTACCGCTTCCTGCAACCCGTGCAGGTGGCAGGCGGAAGTACGGTTTTGTAACGTTGGTCTCCGTTGGGCTCGATTTAATAGCATGCACCGGAAGTGGTAGATTTCGGTACCGTTCTGAAGGTGAATAATTGTAATTTTATTCTATCCGCCACGTTAAACAATTCTGCTAAATAATGCCACCGAAGTGGATGGGAGGAAAAGTGGTCCGGCAGCATTGAGTGGATCAAAAAAGTCCCATTAATAAGAGCAGGTTTGTTTGCTTCCCTCAGTGTCGGGGTGATTGCTTTCGTTCATAGATTACGACGTATTTCGTTGTTAAGAAATTAGCTAATGCTCATGTAATTAATGAGTGTAAATTTGACTTTACTACAGCGATTCATTTAAATAATTTTAAATCATAACATTTCATGCTGCAAATATGTTTTTTTTTTTTTTGTGAAACCGTATCGTTCCTCATCTGCTACTCAATCTTCTATAAAAATACTCCTCTTGAATAGCTTTTGTTCTACTAGCAATAGTCCAATGTATTTTCTTCCATTTATATTTATGCGTGCTCAGTCATAAATAAAAAACAAGAAAAGTAGATCCTCTGCGTCAATTAGCTTGCGTCAATATGAAGAGTTCAAGATTAATTCTATAATTGGAGCACACTTTTTTCAAAACACTTACCCAACGAATAGAAAGTTTCATACAACAGAGGCACACCGTTTTATTATATACGTTTTCCCAAGTTTTCCTGCTTACCGAACCGGGTTTTCCATTGGCTCCGTAAGAGTGTTCTCTGAATAACTCATCATCATTTTTCATTCCGTTTCAACTGTCAGCCAAAGACGAATGGCAAAAGACAGCAACCCAAGAGGAAAAGTTGTACGGTTTTATGTTTAAGTGTGCTTGATAAGTCAGATTCTTCAGACCCGACGCATTCCTAAGGAAATGCCAACTATAGCTAATTAGAGTTCGAAAAGTGTGCCCCTGTGTGTAGTATTCCTTAGTTCGTACTTCTTCGGAAGAAAAGTGTCAAGGATGCATTTTGTTTTCGTTGCAAAGTTGAGAAAGTTTTAATGAAGATGTAGACCAAAACATACTGTTCCGTATGCTAATGCTGCACAAATATGGACTATAATGTAGTTTAATGAATTAATTAAATAAGACAAAAAGTATCATTCCTTGGTAAACCAATAGTTTTTCGCATAGAACTTTAAAAATCCTAGACACTGTACAGCTGTATTGCCATCGCTACGTTGGTTCAAAAGATGTTTTCTATATTCTTTTTCTGCAGTGCATCTCAAAAGATTCTAAAACTTAATTTTAATATAGCTGCATAGTCAATTCTAGGAAGCAACTGATGAAATTCATTCAATCCTTGTAAGAAGTATATCTTTTTAACAGGTTTAGCTTGGCCGTATAAAAAACGATATTTGAAGTGGTAGTTGCTATAAGCAATATTTAGTGTAAACATACACAGAAATAATACCTGGAACGATAATTCCTAGGAACGATGTATAGGGCAATAGTTCATAAGAGCGGTCGTTCAAAGGAACGAAGTTTGGAAGAATGATTTTAAGGAGCAATATTTGTAACGATCTTCCGCAGGAGCTATATGTGGAGCAAAGGTTCATAGGCAAAATTTTTGGATCGTTCATTTTTAGACGATCGTTCGTATACTTCATTTGCTGTTATCTCATTTAGTCGTTGAAATTACTGACTCGTCATCAATATGAATCGTGAACTTCGTAATATGACTGCTTCCTCATTCAGTTGGTGATGGAGTTTGGGAATATGGTGAGATTGATTCTTTTCAAATTCGGGCTCTCGTGCGGCTTGAAACAATTCATCGCAAGATTTATCGGTTTGCTCTCCGTTCGGACGACAATCGACAACATAACAAGCTGCGCAAAGCTCCAACTGTCTGCCCTTAACGAGCGTATTAAGCATGCGTGAATGTCCTTAATAACAACCCTACTCAACATTGCTATATAGTTATGTGCATAAGAAATGTGATGCTCTACTGGACACCGATGCTCTCACGGTCATCGTTCAGCCAGCCGCTAGCCAGACGTCAACTCAGCATATCACCGAATCCCGTTAGCTACACAATATGCAGTACGCGACATCTAGTGACACCGGACACCGACTCAGCGGTTAGGGACAGAGCAGGCAAAGCCCGAATAGGTTTAGTTTAAAAACAGTTTCGAGTTAGAACTCAAGTAGGCAACACACGCGTTGACAAATAAATAAAATAATATTTAAATGTTCTAAACCGTGTCGCCCACTTAATTATATACCGTTCAGCATTGCTCGCGTCTATGAATTTCAACGTACGTATCTCGCAATCCCGGACACTCTTTGGTTCCTGTGATCAACTTATATGCTTGTGTCACTATTTCAATGAGGTATCAGACGTCTTTACGTCCAGGGTACTTGTTGGATAGTGTCTTTTTATTGTTTGTAATCGCACTGGACATCACTCATCAAGCCCTCTCGCGAGCTGTGGATTAGCAGTCAATAGAATTAACTTATCAATGGTGATTGATTTAAACTGTATTTGTAGATGTTACTGTAAATCAGTCGTGATTGATTAATGGAGTTCGTTTTCGAAAAAGTTCCATACTTGAAATGCCTTCAGTGACCATCTGTTGGTAACTACTTCAGAATACATTTTTCTAATTTCAGGTGGGTGTTAATATTTCGACAAAAGCAAGCTAAAAAAAGATTTTCTAGCTATAGTCATCACAGTTCTATAGCATAGCCAAAAAAGATTCTTAAAGTGAATGTTCATTAGAGCAATCGCCCAAAAAGTGATGCAATGGAGCGTTATTTGGAACGATCCTTCATAGAAGCGATGTATGAAACGATCGTGCAAAGGAACTTATGAACTATTTTTGGAACGAAGGTACGATTCATACAGTAGATTCATTCGTATCATAAAGATGCTCAGAATCTTTTGAATGATATTTTGAGCTTGTTCTTAAGAATTTTAAAACGATTATTGAAATGATATTAGAATCAAACTGAAGAGCAAAAGTCTGTGAACTTCATTTCGTCTGCTACAATCGGAGGGAAGCGCTACATAGCCAGAATTATTTAAAATTACGCAGATAGGCTCAATAAAGATGGTTTTAGGTAGCGATCTTGTCGAGTGTCAAACCACATTTATTATCATTTCGCTCCGAATGAGTATACTTTGTATGCAAGTTATATACCTCAATTAAACTCAATCCAAACACATCCACCATTGTTTAATCCTACCGATTCATATAGCTAAAGTGTTCTGTGTGTAACTTGGAATAGGTTCAGTCAGCCACTCGGCTAACACCGAACTGTTAAGCTTGTTTGTATCGCGAATTGAAAAGCATAAAAGTTTCACGCAAAGTTTGCTTTCATACGTGACTGGCATGCGACAAAATCACTGAAACTATAAATGGCTTACTCGGTGAGCCAAAAACCTGAAACACATCATCAAATAGGTGTGCAATCATGCTGATTTTCTATAGCACGCTTTTTACTTTTTGCTAGCTTTATCCCAATGCTATGCTACGAGAAAGGCATGTAATGCTTGTTTCCCTGCTAAAAAGTCACGTACCGTAAGCATTGCCGAGCATCAATGGAGGCATGGTTTGGATAAAGAAAATGAGACAAAGCCAAGATGTTGGTATGGGAACGACGGCAGTTGGTACAATCTTTGTTACCATGAAACGTTTAAATTGATTTCTCTTCGTTCGATATCGACAAGTCCAATCATTTTGCATCATTTGTACATCTTATTTATAACCACCAAACCGTACTAACGTTATAACTGTGTATTTCACCCAATTCAGAAGGAAAGATAAGTATTGTAAAAGCACATAAATGGGCGCTGCTTCCATATTGCTAGATACTAGTATTAAGGTTGCTTTACCGTTCGATCATCTTTAAATATGAGCCTGCACCTTTTTTTCTGATTTTCACTGTTTAATTTATCATTAAGACTTCAGGATTTAAGCTCTAAGCTCCTGGAACTGAAGGATAGATTTTTGTGTGATATGGTGTATTTATAATCGTTTATCTATTTCTTTGAACCACAAAACCGGATTGTTGATGAATGATTGCCCTTTAATTCATTGAAATAATTTAATTATATCCAGTTCCAGCTCTATGTTGCTTAGCATGTGGCCAAGTTGAGACACTGGAGCACAAATTTTCAAAGTGCTTTAGGGTTTTATTATGCTTGGGACATACTAATGCTGAATAATGCAGTAATCGTTCTTGACAACACCCTGAACTTGTAATCAATACTCTTACCTGTTTTAAGTAACATTAATTCAAGTAAGAGAACTCTCATCTTTCGTTGGTTTGATCCTCCATATTGTTGGAAACAACAATACTATGATAGATGTAACAATCCTTGAATGTTATTTGTAAATCCTGCACGTCATCTCTTCTTCTATTAATCCCTTCAAACCTTTTGTTGGCAAGTATTTAAATTTATTTTAAATAACAATTTGAGACATGATAACATAAATAACATATGAAATATAATGAAAAATCCATCCACACTACTATGACAAAACGACATCTTGTATAATAACTTGCACTGTTTTTTCGATGGCTCTACAATTGCTAGAGATTTTAAGACTGCTATTACTGGTTCAGTAATTTATTTTTATTTGCAACAGGATCATTCTGAAGACAGGGTAACTGCCTCGAATGAGATTCGAACCCCGGTGCTGCCGTTTGAAGACCGTCGTCGATATTTCCTTTGCCAACGAGCCGCTACTGAATGATGATTTTAGGAGGAATAAATAGGGGACCTCTGTTGTAAGTATTTATATGTTGGTTGTAGTATTGTAGCTAATACTGATATTCTAGCTTTACACCGTAATCAGTAGGTTCAGCAGAACTTATTTGTGTTCGAATGATAGACATGCGATTAGTGTATGGAATTGTTCACATGGTGGACCGGAGATCGGCATAGGACTTTTTTTTCAGGGATCTAGAATAAAAATGGCTCCGCGTTTCTTCTGACAGCAATATTCCAGGGGCAACAAAACCACTAGCGCCAAACTATATGTGAGAAGTGAAGTCGCTTAATATAAAGAACAACTTTACACTCAACACAATAAAAAGAAACTTCGAAGACATAAAGAGATCCGGATGTCCACGATCGGAACGGACAAAGAAAAATATTCAACGAGAAAACTGAAGTCAGACCTGTGTGTGTCCTATGGATCTGTACGTTATATTGTACGATGTGATATTGGTTCCAAGACATTCAGGAAACATAAAGATTTTGGAATTTACGAATTATTTAAACAAAAGACGTAGAATAGAAGTAAGGCGATACTTTCCTAACACACAAGCAGTGAATTCATCTTTTCGGATGAGAAACTTTTTGTCCAGGAGCAGCCAACAGAACACAACATGATCGAGTGTGGGCAGCAGCAAAGCAGAATATCCCTAGGTCATAAATTGTTGTTTTTCATTTTTAAAATCCAGTTTCTGTAATGGTTTGGGGTGCTATTTGTAAGCGTGACAAACGTTTACAAATTACCGATGCATATTCTAAAAACTAAATATTGGGAAAAACTAGCTGTTCCGAACTTGGCACAGCTCTATGATGGTGATCATTACTTACTCTAACAAGACCGCATACTCAGTAAATATAGTTCAGATTTGGTGCATGGATAATTCACCGAATTTCTCAACGGAGGCAGATTGGCCTCTTCAAGATTCACTCTTCAGATTTGAATTTAGATTTTCTGTTTGGTCTTATACATATAAGTGGTCTTGTATCATAAGTAAACGAGTATAAAACAACAAATCGGACTCATTTCATGGCAGATATACAGAAATGGCGGGACATTCCCAAGGAATCAGTACGTGCCGCCTGCGACTTCTTCAAAAGCGTTTACTGTTAGTGGTGAATGTTAAGTGGGAAGTAACTCTTAGACAATTACTATGAGTAATTCATAGAAATAGACGTTTCAAACATAGAGGTGTGCAACCACTACGAACCCGAGATGTCTTGGACTTGCTTTGTAAAAAGTACTTGCCTGGTGCCACCGATTTCATGTCAAGTTATGTTTTTCTGTGCTCTCTTTTGTTGTTTGTAATGTAATAGATGTGACTAATGATGAATGTATGCAAACAATGCTTCAAAGAGGCCGGGTAAGGCCCATTTAATTTAAATAAACAGATAACAAATACATAAAAAAAAATAATCGCAAATTGTATTCGAAGTTGTATATTCATAGCTCACGGTGTAATGTTAACGGTTATAACCGAGCAAACTTCGTTGCTTCACGTTAAAATAATATAAGTTAAAATAATAATAATTTGCTTACATCATATTCCATTTCTTAAAATGTTTGTTCTTACAATTGTTGCCTAAGCCAGAAACAAAATACTGGTATGGTTTTTCACAAAATAAAAAAAAAAGATTATCTTTTATTAGAAAAAACTGGATGTCCCAGTTGAACCTTTACCTCAGTGTCTGATCACCAACACGACGCTGTAATTATTGAGCAAATGAAATGTATTGAAAAATTTTACCATCATCTAAACTTCGCCAGCTAAAATCTGATCCATTTTTATACACACCACATAACTGTTGGATAGCTTCATAGCAACATGAGCAATCAAGTTCTTCGCAAAAACCTGTTATCCTTGCTAATTATGCATGCATTGTTTATCAGCTTATCTCGTCTAAATAGTAGGTGACACGGTGGGTTAAAATATGCTGTGTAACCCTAAATAAATCAGACTCATTAGTGTCGTTGGTAATAAGCAGCACTGCAAAAAAAAACCAACGCCCCAACGTTGGTGCATTACCATTTTATCATTCGACCTTGCGCGACATTTGGTGAGCAGCGAAATATGCAATCCCACAGCGAGTGGTGATGCTTTATATTTCCCAGCAAACGTGCCACTCATGCACGTGAAACGAAATAAAGAAAACATCACCATCAGTGCCCGTTTTTTGTTCTTGTTGTCCACCACGATCATGACGGGCACGTAAACGTTGGCACTCCTGTTTAGATTAATCTGTAGCACGGTGGGGTTATAAATTCATCAGCAACCAACGTGACGTTGTGCAAGATTGTTGAATTTTTAACAGGTTGCCAGACCGCAATTACCTCTGTGTGTGTGTTTGTGTGAGGGAGGAGACAACACCCACATAGCAACAACGAAATAGGTTGAGAATGTGTAAGTTTCATTCTGTAAAATCACCATCAGTTGGGTATCGACCCTTCAAAATTATTCATCCTTGGAAGTTGTTTATTTTACCCAAAAGGGGTTAAGAATGTCACACGAGACATTTCATTCAAGCTCAATGATGCAATGAATTATTCCTTTGATCCATTGATCTCTTTGACGCTATGACGAACCGAGTATGTTTTTGTGTCTTGCTTCGAAGGAGTTTCGGTAGTCAATTAAATGTAAAAATATTTTCGTGCGATGCTGTGAGGGCTCGTGCAACCAACAACTTCGTAAACAAACACTACCATTCTATCCTACATCACCTTTCCACTATAACAAACACACACTCACACCATTCGCTAAAGCGTTGGTTTGTTTTTCATTATGCGCCATTCATTGTCGACCACAGAAACTAACGCCGAAAAGCAAATGTGTAACGAGTTTCGGCATTGAACAATGCGTTGCACAACAGATTCTGTTGCAAATGGGTTAATTACAAAGTGGCTGATACGTTTTCTGCAAGACGTCAAAAAACTTAAATTCTCAACCGGGGTGGTTGCAGTTGTGTGTATTTCGAAAAATAAAAACAATGATATATATTTATGATCGGAATGATCCTTGTAATGTTGAAGTGGAAAAAAACACTGTGGAAAACACTAATACAAAAACCCACAATCAAAATAAACATATACATATCGTTGAAAATTGGAAATGCATCCACTCTCTTTGCTCTTGGTCGTGTTATTCAACAGAAAGTATTTTAATTAGCAACAGCTTTCATCACTGTTTCACTGCTCTAAAAGCAAATATTCTTCTGCAGCTTCAATCTATCCATCCAACCATAATGATCGTTTCCAGTACTTCTAGCAGAAACTGAACCTAATGACCTATGCCGGCTTGCGGAAGAATCTTCACAGAACTTTCAAGATGCGTTCTAATAAACATGCGAACTTTCTTGACAACTCTTCGCAAAACCTGCTATTACCTTACCTTTAACCAACGCGGACACAAACTCGGTAACGATGTGCAAGAGAGTTTCGTGTTTCTCCGGCAAGAATTTCCTTTAAGTTTCTCGTGCGCACCAATTAGTGATGCATTTGGCTACCGTGCTGCACTACACGGAAAGCATCCTCACTTATATGCAATCTCTATACAGAGCATTCGTTAAGACACGGCGCACCGTTAAAATCCACTTTGATGCTTCTGCCTTTGCAGGTGGAGATGCAATAGCTGAAACGAACGCATTAAATAACTGCACTGCAGCTGGTAAATATTCGAGCTGCGTTTGGGCGTTCTTGTCCAGCTAGTGTTTTACGGACGCCGTACAAGAAATACTTAAGAAATGTTAAGGAAAAACTAAATCTCTCTCTGTACAACACTTGCGACAATTTTGTCCGTTCTGCTTTTAGTAATGATTGCGATAAAGAAAAGCTGTGGGAAGAAGAATTGATAATTTCCTGTACACAAAGTGTGAAAATAAAAAATAGAGCATTCTTTCATCTCGCGATTTTGTGAAGTCTTCAAACAGCACGTAATATCTGAACACGCATTTGCAATTTAATATGAATTTGGTTTGAGTGAAAAATTAAATTTCACTTTTTTTTGTTTTTGTGTACGTTTTTAATACGTTTTATTGAAAGTACGACAGAGAGATGCAAAAATTTTAAAATGCAGTTTGTAAGAATTGTGTTTTACTGCAGATTTCAAATGCGCTGGATGTAGTTTTTGTATGCTGGATGTAAGGAAATTTAAAATAACTTTACCGGACAATGGCGCCGTTGAAAAGGTCCGCGCATAATCAACACGCTCATCAAGGCCAGGCAGCCCGAGCATTAAGCATCTAATCTAGTGGTTGAGTCAGCAATCGCAGGACCGAAAGGCAAAACAAGACATTCTCCTTTGTTTTATTTGCTAAGAACCAGTTGGTGCGTTATTATTGTGCTTGAGTCGGCGTGTACTGTGCTTGTCTCTAGCTGCTGCCCTGAAAGTCACTTTCATTCGAATATTCCATCACCGACCGAATGAGTAATAAGTTCTAACGCACATCGGATCACGGAGTTCATAGAAGTCGGCTGCATCTTGCTACAACATGTTAGAGGTGTTCCTTGAATGAAAGCTGAATGTCAAAAAGAATGCACAAATAGTAAGTTACTGTTTAGATAAAGTGCATAATTGAAGACTGCTACAGCTCATGAGCGACTGAGCGAAATAACAGCACATTTATTGATACTGAAAGCCAACTCATTCCGTTTGCAAGATTGAGTTTGTAAACAAAATGCCTATCGAATTTACTGTTATGCATGATTCTCACGCTGACTTTGTACCCAGCTCTCTTGTTATAACCACGTTGCTTCAGAGCGTCAGCATTTAACCTATTACTTTCGGAATGTCAACATACATCATGGTATGACGGGTTGAACAGCCAGCGGGAGCAACCTCTAATCCAGCCAGCTGTCTTCTACCGTTCAGCCAATATGGATCAACTTCACAAATTTTTACTAAAATTCACTATTCAAAGCAATTCAAAACACAACGGTAGTTCAGGATTTGTTTCGTGCAATAGAGAAAGAATGCGTAACTGTATATAGATATTAAAATGGAAATGGAGGCCTCACTAACTCATAGAACCAAAATCTCTTCCGTTGAAACAAAAACTATATCTGGAATAACTGTCAATTTTGTCTTGCTACATTACGCTTAGCCATAGTACTTTTCATCAACACGTAACGCTTGATGAAAAAAAAAACAAACGTGAAATTTCACTCAATACAAAACATTTGAGTTAAATTTGTATCTATCTATAAAGAATGAAAACAAGCACGCAAATTAAAATCAGTGTCCATATAGTTATGGTACGCGCTGAATTACGTCACATGACTTTGAATTTTAATTGTCACGTCCTTCATTTCGAATCTGGGAATTGCACGAGTCATTGAGATGTTTCGATCTTGCAAGGGGAAATCCTGATGCCCTTGTCATTAAGGACATAAGATTCTTAACTCTGGGCTGTTCGGCGGCAGAGCCATATGGCCCGCATGATAAAAAAGAATCATTAAGCTGAAAAGAATAAGAAGAAAGTGAAAAATAAGGTATGATTGAAGACCCTAGTACTGGTCGATAATTATGACAACTAACGTACCACTGTCTATAATGCCTCACGTAATTGTTTATTTGATCATAAGTTAGTACTTAATTTCATCTATACCCTACTAATACTTCGTTGAATACAACCATTTTTTTCTATATTTTGTTGAACCATTTGTTCGATAAGATTCCATTTCTTTCTCAGAAAAATATTTCACCTGACAATCAAATTATAAACAGGATTCCTTTTGCGTAGGTTCAAAGCTTTCCATGCAACAGCACACACGCTGTAAAGCTTGGTTGGGTGAATTGATTCCACTGTCAGACACAATGTTTGCAAAAGTCTCGAGAAACCGAGCACATCAGGGCAGCTCCTGTTATTTCCACGAAACGTAACCAAGTTGTGAATACCAATTAACCTTTCCCACTGTAGTGGTAACGTTTGAAACGAGCAGCCCCGTTTGCATACATAAGACTTGGGTATTTTTCCCGGACCCATTCAGGCACGCTTTTCGTGCGACGTCCATTCACAACAAAACGTTCGCCTTGCGTTCAGCTGCACCCTTTAAACTGAACCGCCAGTAAACCTTAGCGGCACAAAGGATGCGATGGGAAAATTAGCATCCTCCATCGATGGTATGCGGTGCTTTTCATACCATGTTGCCCAACCTGTTCGACGAAGCAGCTTTAATGCTAATATTGGCATATTGATAACCGCTAAGCAGTATCATGCAAAACGGAGCAGCACAGACTAGACGAAGATTATGCCGTGCCTAACAATATTTCGATGAGGGTGAATGCGTATTCGCCACAACGGGCCCCATTTAAGCAATAGCTGTTCATTCTACACCATTCAAAATCCACTTGCACGATAAAAGATAATACTGGGTGGGTGGGTGGTGTGGGAACGGGTTTCCCTAGCCAGGGCGGTGGCAAAGCAAAATGGACGCTCAGTTTAAGCTGGTTGCATTATTAAATTATACCAAACTTAATGCTACAAACAGCGTACCAAACTTATTAAATATGGATAATCCATTCAAAGGAACTGCTAAAGTGAAGCAAATGGCTGTGATAATGGTGTAACATTTTCGTTACAAACGTTTTCCCTCACGTCGTTGGTAACGTTATTGAGAACTTTGTTCCACCAACAGTTTACTTTCAATACTTCTTCATTTTGCTATCCCCTTATTCTTTTTCGTTTTCTGTATGTGTGTGTGTGTGTGTGTGTGTGTGTGACAACTTCAACGATTCGATTGCGAACTCGGCCACCGGATTCGCTCGCACTACTAAGCCCCGCTTGGTGGAAGACAGTGGTATTTGCACGTGACCACGAATCATTAATCAAATCATAATCTGAAAATAAAACAAATGCTTCGAAGAAAATCGATACCCCAATGGCCAGTTCGTATATGCGAATGTATGTGTGTGTGTGTGCTGACTGCAGTGTGGGAAGTTATAATCTCCCATCCATAATTCTATTGCCGCACGCGGTAGGGCGTAATTTTTGTGCCACGCAAATAAACTTTTGTTCGCTCGCCTGGGTCTTCTCCGTTCTACCACCGATCATGTTCGGCGCATGATGTTTGACGTTTGCGGTTGGAGTGAAGCAAAGCCATTTGCCGAGGGTGGGTGGAATTGTTGAGTCGCAGCGGTTCTCAAGCATGTTGAACAGCGTTTAGTCGCTGCGGTTATTTGCGAAATTTCTACCAATACCAATACTATCGATAAAACTTTCGCCGATCAGCCTCTACGCCTTAGGTTTCCGAGTGAGCGGCTGCCCAGCTGGCGAAGGTTTTTGTTCAATTCCTTGTCGAATGTTGGTTCGTTCATGCGTCGCTTAGTGAAACAAGTAAAATATAGGCATACAAATCAAAAGTTACCTAACTGGATATGCAAAGAGAACGAAGCGGTTTGCTACACGCAACCTGTTGTTATTTTCCAATGTTTTTTTTTTCATCTGTAGCAGTTCTTAGTAGTTCTCGAAAAGATACACAAATACCTAAAAAATGTCAAAATATCCTTCAGTTCTACAATCTTTTTTTCATGTTTTGAATTTTATTATTTTTGATGTTGCATGTATTCATGCAATTTTTTGATGACTTATAGCATTTTTAATAACCTTTCAAAAGAAGTATTAGTATTGAAGATACGACACCCACAAGTAGTACAATAAATTGACAAACACAGCGAAAAATTGGTTAAAAATCGGACGTATTTTGCTTCACATCCATACAGAAAAATGAAAACCTAGTGTAAAATTATGACAGTATGTTTTTCAGAAAGCTTAAATGTTACAGAATGTTGGAAAAATATAACAAAATTCATCCCATAGCACATGTTGGCTAGGCACCCCCCTTGAAAA